>LOEQ01006043.1:96712-109439 GCA_001685075.1 Bramus lutescens
GCTGCCGTAGCAAATGCCACAGGCTAGGTGACTGAAACAGCAGAAATTTAGAGGTCTAAGATCAAGGTGCAGTCAGGACTTGTGTCTTCAGAAGCCTGTCTGTGGGCTGTTAGCAGCCGACTTTTTTCTGTTGTCTTCACATTGTTTATCTGTTTGAGTTTGTACATCGATTTCCCTTCCTAGAAGTATCCTCAGTCATGAAGGAGAGTAGACCTCACTCTAACGATCTTACTCTTCCTTAATTATCACTTTGAAAACCCTCTGTCAATTAGTGTTCTAGTCGCTGTGACATAATATCTGAGAGACACGAGAAAGGTGTTATTCTGTCTCATGGGTTCAGTGGACACAGGCTAGAGAGTGGGGGAACGATCATGGAGGGGGAGCAGGGTGTGCCTGTAGCAGCAGAAGCTTATGGAAGCTGCTTCTGTCATTTAGGAAGTAGCAGGAGTGGTCCAGCACTGGGGCTAGGTTATAATTTTAAAGACCCAGTCATCAGCCGCCGACTCTCAACTGCTTGGTCCCATCCTCTAACCGTCACACAATTTCCCTCTAACTGGGAACCAAATGTTCAAACTCATGAGCCTATTAAGGACGATTCATATTCAACCTGGAGCAGACACTATCTCCAAATATAGTCACATTGTGAAATGTTGGATGTTTGAATGTTGCAAGGATATAATTCAGCGCTTAATAGAACCTTCACTCAGATTCACATCTCTGGACTTAGGCAGCCTCTGCAAGCAGAAGCTGCTAACATCACTGCTTGCTCATTTCTGCATTTCCTCTGGAGCTCATCTCTGGGATGACGAGGACCGTCTATCGTGGACATGGAGTGAGGTAGAAAAGGCCATGTCACAACTGTGAATGACAGAAGCTGCCTCGTGTGGAAAGCTCAGTCATATCCAGAGCTCCTCCTCTCTGATCTCGTGTCCAGTGGAGGTGAGGAGGAAGCTATGGGGCACAGAGCTGGGGGAATGAGATGCAGGCTCCAGCAATCCCCAGAAGACAAGACAGAGGTTCGATTCCCCTGGGAGGGTCCATGTTGAGCCTCCCCTGCTTCTTCAGGATTTCTCACCACCTCTTCTTTGAACTGCTTGCACTTTCCATCTCAGGTTCTGCTTTGTGGAAAGACAAAGTCAAGGGTCTTCTTTGAAAAAAAAAAGCATTTGCCTATATATTAAACTCATCAAGTACTGAATCTACTTAATGCTTACTAAGAATAATACAGAAGACTACTTTTTTGTTGGAAGCTCAACAGCCACCAAAAGTCAACTGAAGGCAGTGACTTATGAGCACTGTGTCTCCTGAAGGTGAAGACTAAAGAGGTGGATACGTGTGGGAGTGAACACAGCTGAAGCACATTTTCTTCTAGAAATTATACAACAGTGAAAACACTCCTGAGATTGGGAGACAGCCTCAGGAAAGAACAGCTTTCCTTTGTCCCGTGCTTTTAATAGGACTCTGGTAGAACCGTAACATAGCCAATGTGGTTTCTATGGCACTGGTTAGTTTCCTGGGCTGTTCTAGACAGAATCAATGGAGGTGCCACAGGATCCATGCATCACCCCTCGCCTACCAGAGAGATGACCATTCTCCGTTCATGTGCCGCCCACCCAGTAGGAGATGGCTGAACTCTCATTTTGTTTACCTCCGACTCTGGCTCTCTCGGTTGTGACCAGGACTCTGTGGTAGCTGTTCTTCATAGGCTAGTGTTCCTACCCCTGATCTTCCAGATATTTCAAGTGCTCATAATCATTCTTGTTCTCTTTGTTCTCACAGAGATCAATAATTAGCATTATTACTGTAGTTAACTTCTTGTCTACAGGATATTCTCGGGTATTGAAATGGGTGTAAGCTTTTTAAAAAGCTGTTATTGCTTAGTCTGCTGTAATCACTGCACTAGAAACAAAAAATATCATGCATAAGTTCCTTGAGCAAGGAAGGATTTGGGGAAAGCCTGCTGTCACCAACTCCGAACCCTGTTCTTCCTCTTTTTGTTCAGTTTGGTTATCTCATATTCAGCTATACGTCCTGTTAGTCATCCCTCTCAAGTTTTAGGCTTTGTTATATTAACTCCTAGTCTTTTGAATTTTGGCATCACTTAGCACTGCAACAAATGCGAGCAACTTGCAGTTCTCATCATGGACACTTTTTCATTAACTGCCCACAGAGAGCAGGCTCCTGTATCGCTATTACAGTAGGGTGAATAATGACTGGTATTTGGGACTTTAGTGTTGCTGGGGCAAAAGCCTAAAAGATGTGGCAGTGGAGCAAACAGTGGGTAGAAACTTAGTCTTCAAAGACTGTGGAAGCGAGGCCAAGGGACTTGGGTAAGGAGCTCAGGATCCAAAAGGGCCTAAAAAGACTGCCAGTAAAACAGCAAAAGAATCTAGGGAAGAGTTATTGAAAGTCAGAGGAGTGGAGCCCTTTGTTATGCATCGGACAAAGTTTGGTCCTCTTAGAGCCTGTGTCAACCTGGAGAATGGGAAGTGTTCCCAGTGATGTAGTGAGTTCCTGGCAGAAAACAGAGAGTACCAACTGGTTCCATCTTGTTACCTGTGATAAAATGTAAGATGAGAGAAATGAGCTTGTGAATGCCTGTCAATAAAAAAATATTCAGGGCTTAGTAAGTTTGGAAATGATATGGTTTCCTGTCCCATGCTAGTCCAGATGGCAAGATTGTAATTAAAAAGGGCCGTTTAGGTTCAAGACATTCAAGGGAATGTCATATCATCTCATAAGAAAACACCAAGTTTGTATACTATAGTTCATAGATGCTTTGAGGTTAAATGAAAAAGAAGCTCCTTGTGGTCTTTGGCTGTTCTTGAAAAACTTTCCCTGGTAACTTGGCTGAGATTGTACCAAGGACCTTGCACATGTTAAGCTTGAACCCTACTATTGAGCTACAACCCCAGTCCAAGAATTTTCAAGGTATTGTCTCACAACTGTGAGATCCTGGGGCAGACAAGAAGCTCACTAAAGTTGATTTATAAATTTGTGGCTTGACTTTGGTTAAATGAAATGGCTTTGTAAGTGATATAAAGGGAACACAATCTTTGTAAAAGCTTTATATAGGTTTGCCCTGAAAATAATTTTAACAGTATAAAAGGAGACAAAGACTTTGGCCCTAATGTTTCTATGTGTATAAAATAGGTGATAAACTACACAGCTCCAACCATAGACTAATTAGAAAAAAATTAACCTTTATTTTTATGTTTCTATGTTTGGAAATTTGCCTACATGTCTCCCTATTCACTGCAAGAATAGAGGCCAGAAGAGGGTGTTGGATCCCCTGGACTGGAGTTACAGATGGTTGTGAGCTGCCATGTAGGTATTGGGAACCAAACTCAGGTCCCATGGAATAGCAACTAATGTTCTTCATTGCTGAGTTTTCTCTGCATCCAGCAGGCAGCTTTTTGTGGAAAATAAAATAACACTCAAAGAAAAGAATTGAGATTCTAGAATGCATCAACAGGAGTATGATAAGCCACTCTAAAAAATAAGGCTGAGCTCCAGTCCAGGAATAGACAACACTTGGTTGATTGGACCCTAACATTCTAGTGGACACACATCCAGGTTTGCTTCTCTTTTGGGTGAGTTTGTCTAGAAATGTCAGCAAGTACAATGCTGCTCTCCCATATATCTCTATCAGATACAAACAGGGAAGACACCCTCTTCGTTTGGCAAGTCTTCAGAAGGAGAGCAACAATACTGAAGGAGCCAGACCTGAGAATGGAGCCATAGGATGGCTCCTGAGAAACCGAGCTGTAACACAGTATAACCTTAACTGTACTACCTGTGGGGAGGAGTGGTGTAAAACTGCATGAACGGGACCATGGTGGGTCCCAGGCAGGTGAGCAATGACAGAACAGGCCTTGCAAGCAGGGCTTAAGTGAGGAGTTTGACTGGGGGAAGGGAAGGGAAGAGAGAACGGGAGAGACAGAAAGGCAGAGGGGGAGAGAGAGAGATAGAAGGGAGACAGAGGGAGAGGGAGTGGCCACCTCAGAGAGAGGGCAGAAAGGAAAAGAAGAGGAGGAGGGAGTGGGCGGAGCTTGTCTCTTAGAGGTTCCTTTGCACCCGCATAAAGACTAGGGCCCTGGGCTAGACAAGGTGCTGCCTGGGTACATCCTGCCAGAGGACAGGGCAGGGGAGCACAATCCCCGAATCCTAACAAATAGTCTCCACTATCTGTGGGGAGCAGTGGACTCCACTATTTATGCGGTGAAGTGGACTCTCTTGTGATTCTATAGACAAACTCTGTTACACGCTCTCCTCCTTTCTTCCTGATCTCCAAGCATTCTCATTCTGTGACCTTCCGAGACTATTTTGGAGAAAACAAGCCCCTTTGGGGGACGGATTCTTCTTCCTTTGCCCCCTCTGCAGAGGAGATGTTTGTGGTTCTGGAGTGTTCCTTGTTATTTCCTTCCTTTGCCCCCTTCTGCTTTGTGTTCCAAGAACGACGCTGCTCAGGGATGCTGGAGTCTGAGCTTCTCGGTTATCTTCTCATCTTAAGTTGTGACTGGAAGGGAATATGGAATCATCTTGATGTGTTATGTTGCAGAGCAAAACAAAATGCACCCTTCTCCCCATCATTCTGAAACAGATGCAAATAGCTACAATATTTTGATTCTTGACAGTTTTGGTCTGAGTGCAGTTTTTAGAAACTACATTTTACTTGTGCAGGGTCATTTGCAAACCAGCAGCTCATCATGTACAGTTAATTCCCCCTTAATTAAAGTAGTTAGTTGACTAGAACAATATAATTGCCTAATGTGTGTTTGCTACTTAAGGATTTAAATTATGTATTACAAGTTATAGTTAAAGTAATGCTTTTATTTTCTTTTTTTCCAGACTATTTTTTGGTTAATTCACATATCCCACTTCTCCAGTCTTTTTTCTTTTTTCTTTTTTTCTTTTCTCTCTTTCTGAGTTTCACTTTGCAGCCCATGCTCTCCTGGGGTTAAGAATCACGGAATGACAGTCATATACTACCATGCCTGAACTGAAATGCTGTCATAAATACCAAAAATTATATCGTCTAGTATAATTTTTATATTATATATTGTATAGCCATATATGGCTAATACTTAAAATAAAAAAATTGGTTCTCTGGTCCTATTAATATTATTCTAGTTAGCTGGAGTCTGCTAACGGGACTGTGCTGAACAGCTCTGGTATAAGACATCCCATCATATAATATTCTTCTGTACAGTACAAACAAAATACAGAAAAAGAAAAGGCAGGTGGAGGGATGATGGCTTTGAATGAAAACATTCTTTTGTCGATTTTACACATTCAAGAAACTCCATCTGAAAGTGTCAGTATCTTCCATATGCATCCCATGTGGCCAAACACATTTTCAGCTTGATAGTGGTCATGCGGGAGATGGAAATGATCTACTCCGTGATGCTGGATGAATTGGTATTAAATCATTTGCGTGTGGTTAAGGTGAAGTTAGGCTCCCGGGACCAGGGCTCACCTCCTACTGCAGTCTACCCCACCTCGTTTCTGCTCTGGATGGTGTCAAGAGGACGCAGGTTGAGAAACTGAGCCACTGCAGGTGTGCTCTGTCACCTGGGACTCTGTCGGAGCTTCCCTGATCAGCACAGCATGGCTTGTGTGCAGTGTGTGCTTTCACTTGGCGAGTGTGTGCAACAAGGCTGAGTGGCTGGTTCCACGGATTCTGGCTTTAAGTTTGTTGTCCTTTGGATCCTGACTTAATTGTTTATTGATCCAATAAACAGGAAATATAATTTACTGGGTCCCAATGGGGAGCTGTTATTCCAGCCAAAAGATGATAAATGTGTTTGTGCTCCTGTGCTTAACCTTCTGCATGTTAGAGAGAAAAAAGTCTACTTAAACTTGCGAGTAGACATGAAACATTTCTAATAATTACTTGCTTATAAAATATGCACATGAAAACAAACTTTATTATTTTAGAATAACAAAATGCTTTTAAATTTAATAGAGAAAATAATAGAAAAAACAGGAAGAGAGAAAATCAGTATACAAGTAATAGAAACATTGATTTATGTGTCAGATAATTATATTCTTTTCTTAAACACATTAACTAATGACATTTAGTGCCAAGCACTTAAAATTTTTTCTTTCTAGTCATTTGCAAAATAAGCTCAGAATATTTTCCTAAAACAAAATAGCTATCTCCTTCATCTTTTAAGGTATATAAAACAACCTGGCTTCGAAAATTTCATCCCACTCTATTGAGTTTGCTCCAGAACTCATGGCCTTGTGATACTTTCCTAAGGCTTGGTCTTAACCTAAGGCATCCTTAGGTGTCCCTGTAATGGACCTTGATTGGAAGCTGTGGAACCAGCTCTCCTGCAGGAGAGTTTTCGTTCTCCTCACAGCTCATTTGCAAGTTTACCTTATTTGCAATGAATGAGGAAGGCAGGTGGCTAAGGTTTATGAGAAACACAAACATTACAGTTTCAATTTATTCAAAAGTCAGTTGGATTTTATAATTATGGGCGCCAGCAGGCATGCTACGCAGCAACAAGCTGAATTGCCTTCTTACTTCAGAAGGACATATCTGTCTTTTGTTTCAAGATAATAGTAGTAATGGTCATTTTTGGATGCTGAGTATATACTTGGTACAGAGTTAGTTGGTATTTATATAATACAATAAATTGCACTTCCAACTTCCAATGAATGGTTCTGTTAGATGAAGATTATTATTGACATTTTACAGACTGTACTGAAGCACATGGAACACTTGACCTAGGTAGTGAAGGAGAGTATGTAGCAACTGAAATTTGTGGGAACCTACAAACTACTTTCATAGTGTTGCACCAGACATCCAGCATAACTAAGCATGGTAGAATTTAGTAGTGGCTAATTATGGAAACTTGGCATGCTGTATAGAATAGAAGGTAAACAGATTTAAGGAAAGTATGTGTTGTTTAATTCTCAAGAAATATAAATTATCTATAAATACAGCAAATTCCTGATTCGCTCCAAGCATCTGTGAATAGTAAATTCACAAAATGACTAACATTACAATGAAACTGTTGGGTTTGGAGTGATGCTAAAAGATCTTTACATTGTCATATATAATGGTTTTTACTTGTGTGTGGCACATAGACTGGTCTAGGTAATTGTACAAGTCAGTGACTATATTTGTACACATGCATGTGTCTTTTTGCCTTATGCTAGGATGGCATCCAGAAACTCTTCTGTAAGACAGTATGCATTGTATTAAAAGACAATCCCGGTTAATGAATAGAGACCTCTTAATTTAGGGATGGAGGGTGCTACATAAAAGCTATGAGTCATTGGTAAATATGTATAGTAGATAATTCAATCATTCTTGCTGTGTTGAGATGACTTATAATTTTTTCATAGTTTCTTTTTACTTGTTTGTTTGTTGTTAGATGACGTTGCCATATACAGGCCTTGACAGCCATGGATTCACAATGATCTTTCTGCCTTAGCCTTCTGAGTGCTGGGATTACAGGTATGAATCAATCTTCTAATACTCTTGACACTATAGAAAACAAACTATTCTAAGAAATATTACTTCCAAATAATGTCCAGAAACTTAATCCCCTTTTGGTTAAACATTACCTACCAGAGTCTTTTGAAATTAGGATTGAATATCTTCATCATTATTTAACAATCATTATTATTCACTTACCAAATAATATTTATTTAGCACATATTATTTCACTAACAATTCATTTTTAAGTGCATTAATTTAAGAATAATTTAACAGGGCTGGAGAGATGGTTCAGTGGTTAAGAGCATTGCTTGCTCTTCCAAAGATCCTGAGTTCATTTCCAGCAACCATATGATGGCTCACAACCATCTCTAATGAAGTCTAATGCACTCTTCAATAAATTGCTGTGAGACAATGGTCTTTTATCCTGTCACTTGTATTATTTTTAATAAAATGCTGATTGACCAGTAGTCAGGCAGGAAGTAGAGGTGGGACAATGAGAATTCTGAGAAGAGGAAGTAGCCGTCTCCAGTCATGACCCAGACACAGAGAAAGCAAGATGTGATTGTATCACCAAAAAAGGTACCAAGCCATGTGGCTAACACAGACAAGAATTATAAGCTGATATAAGTTATAAAAATTAATTAATAAGAAGCCTGATCTACTCGGTCAATCAGTTTATAATTAATATAGACCTCTGTGTATTTCTTTGTGACTGAACAGCTGCCTGACCAGGAAGGATTGGGTGGAACAAAAATCTCGGTCAACAAATGACACCAATGTGGATAGCTGCATCCACATAAAGCCTGAGAGAGCTGGGGAAGTTATTCTACACAATAAAGAATAGAGCTAAGCATGGCTTATTGATAGCAGCGTTTTCTCAGGTGGGCTCTGTTTGCTAGAGGCAAATGTGTCTCATTTAAGAGAAGCTTTCTGACTCAGCTTTAGCTGCAAAAACTTTGCAGCCATTTTAAGAGGCTCTGCCACAAAACATTTAAATGGTGTTCTTATACTTCCTGCCTGCTCAAGTAATATTATCTCCCTTCTCAGGCCTATGATGGGGTTGAAAATTATATAGTTGTAGTTACTGTACTCTTATGATCTAGCCAAGCCATTTCCTACACAAGACTTAGACTCCTTAGAATACAATATTTATTAAAACATTTAGCATACATTCCTTGCTTAATATTGTTTATGCTGGTTGTAATTCTAACTATACTTGTTATCTGTTTCTAGTGTATATAATTTTGTATTGGGTTTGGAACTCTTTTATTTAAACAAAAGGGGGAGGTGCTATGAAGCACATTCAGCTCCTTCAACCAACAGCCTTTAAGATACCAGCCCACTTGGGCATGGTCTCTTATACTGTGAAAGCAGCTGTAAAACGTGTGCTCCCTCTTGCTTCCAGCTCCCACTGGCTGCTAGACTCTGTTCCTGTCTACACAGAGGACTGTTATCTAGGAGAGTGATCTGTAATTTTTTCCTTAAATAAATAACCCTTTTATTATTCATAATTCCAAACTGGTGTGGGATTATTTTGTGACTTTTATCAACAATAAATAAATAGAATAATTTAACAACTGAAATGCTTCATATAACTCATACCCTATTTCAGCACTTACAAATTTCTACAAATAAAGTATTTGAAACAGTACATTTATCATTTTATAGTTCTGGATATCATAAGTCCAAAATAGATCTCACCTGACTAAAACCAAGATGCAATTTCATTACCTAGTTCTAGAGGTCAGAGGATGCATTTCCCTGCTCTTCCTGTTTCTAACTAATACTTTCGATTCCTTGGCCTATAGCCTCTTCAACGTGAACAATGGTTGTCAAACCTTCCTCACCACATATATGCAGTGCCACACCCTGTAACACTGATTCTTCTGTCATGTGTGCACAGTGAAGGACAATGGACTAAATGAGCTTGCTAGGATAATCCAGAACAGTCTCCTTTGTGTAGCTGCTGTTTGAATGGAATTTCCGTCTTTAGTTCAGCCTTTCCTATGCAATGTAAGACATTTATAGAGTCTGTAGATTAAAATGTGAGCATCTTTGAAGGGCCATTACTCTGCTACCACAAGTAGCAACAGACTTACAGAGGTTCATAGGCACAAATAGATCCTACCTCATTGTGACCTTGAACAAGTGACTTTACCTCCTTGACTGGCTAGCAAAACTAGTTGAATTACCATTGCTGCCTAGGGCAATCATAAGGACATCTAGGTATCAGAGAACTAATGAGTTTTCATCCTATGATGAAGATTTCTCCTTAGTGTGTAAATCCTATTAAATGTGAAAAGAAGTGCAAACCTCTCAAGCATTCTTAGATAAACCCAATTTGTTTCAAGTGAAAGGGTGAAACATCCATTTACTTTCTTTACTATACTATATTGCTAACTCTGTCTAAAAAGATGATCATTGATTAAATGGCTATTACCTGTTCTTTTCATCAGCTTACTGCAAAGAGCCTATGTCATGGCACAATCCTTAAAGAGGCAAGTTTAACAAATTTTTAACAATTAGGGAAAAAATTGATGGGTAAATTGTGCTGACCATGACTACAATTAAAGTTCAAGAAAGAAATAGGTCTATGCAGAATGGACTGATTGCTTAAAGCTTTAATGCAGCATGAACAGAATTGAAAGAGAATTTGAAATAAAAAGAATAAAAGTAATGCAATTGGCAGTAATGGATGAGTGACTGAACAAGGTATATAGTGGCAGGCAGAGGAGATGTTGAAAGATAGAATAGAGGCTATGTCCCTTTGAATTATGAGTACTGATGCACATACAATACTTTGTCATGAAGTAACCTAAAAATGGATAGGAACTTTATAAGAAAGGGTGGAATTCTAAGGCTTCTTGAACAGGAGGTAGTGAAACAGAAAGGGGTGAATTTGGAACATGATGAATTCATGTTCATCATGGAGATGAATGGGGGAGTTGAACCATATTCTCTTCTACTTTATACCAATAATTGTTGCTAACTGGTGCATGAATCCTGAGGTAGATCATTCATTCTCTCTCTTATTTGAGCAATTCTGCTTATATTAAAATTTGAGGTATAATTGTGTGAATCTTTCAAATAATAAAACAAACAAACAATAGCAAACCTCCAAGGATGGGAACTTTGATCCATTAATAGACTAAATGCAGTCCTGAGAGAGTGAGTAACATTTCATAAAAGCCAGGAGAAAGCATTAGAAAGGGTCAAAAGATGTAATTAAATGGCAAAGCACAGCTCTATCTTTGATATAACTCTATTATGCTGGATGCTTGTGAATTTTAATTCAATAACCATTTCTTGAAAGAATAAGTATTTTTACAACTCTTAGTAATGAAATAACTTTATAAAAATACCAAATTATTAGAACTCCAAATTTTTGATCTTTAATAGAAGAAACGCTTATACTCTTTGTTTTGTGAGGATCACTAGTTCTAACCAAACTTCATCAATGAAGCTAGTTCTTAAAGAATTTCTGGGCAGATCAGTCAAGAAAAGAAATGGCTGAAAAAAAATGGAGCTTGTATGATTGACAGGACAATGAATGAATGCTAAGTCCAGAGATTTGTGCAGAAAGAATGTAATGGCTGTTTCCAAAATGTCAACCTCTGAAACAGGTCACTTCTGCCTGATTTCTGCCTTTCTTGCACTTTGTACAATATTAAAATTCTAAGGGAAAGCAAAATGCTTGAAGGTCCAGTTCCAAATTAAGAATCTCAGATAACAAAAGTAAACACACTGAAAAAGACTACTCAAGGCACTGTAGAGCACACACACACAGAGGGAGAAAGAGAGACTCTCTCTCTCTCTCTCTCTCTCTCTTTTTGGTACCCTTTTCTGTAGACAGAGACTGTGCTCTCATTTTCCGGCTGCTCAGATCTGAATAATCACACAGAAACTATATTAATTACAAACTGTTTGGCCTATTGCCTCAGGATTACTATTAATGAGCTCTTAACAGCTTAAATTAACCCATAATTCTTTTCTAAGATGAGCCATGTGGCTTGGTACCTTTTTTTTAGTGAGACATTCTCATCTTATTTCTTCTGTGTCTGACTGATAACTGCATCTCTGTCTTTTCTCTTCCAAGAATTCTCCTAGTATGGTTGTCCCACCTATCCTTCCTGACTGGCTAGTTGCCCATCAGCATTTTATTAAACTAATATGAGTAACAAATCTTTGCAGTGTACAAGAACATTATTCTATAGCATTTCCCCCTTTTTTCTTTCTAAACAAGAACTTTGAATCTAATCTCTTTTGTTTAGCTTTTTTTCTGACCATTATCCATAACAATTCATAACCAACACTCTAAACAAACATTCAAAATCCCCTTTTGGGGATTATGTGTGTAGTTTTCTAGGCTACTTCCTGATGATTAAAGGTGCTGATAATCTTTATGGGGACCCAAAGAAAGTTTAGGATTACGGCCAAGTCCTGACTGGAGTATTCTGTGGGGCTGGATTATCTCAGTCAGCAATCTTGAGGCTGTTCTGGATGTAGAACTCAGAGGAAACTGCAACTGAAGTTCTCTGAAAGACTGGACCATCTGGGTCATCCATTCCCACTGAAGACTTTTCAAGGGGTCTTTCTCTATTAAACCTTATTTTTCTTAACCCAGAATGAATCTACAGCCTCTCATTTCTTGTCTTCTCCAAAGTAACATTTCTTCTGACTTAAAATTTGAAGTCAAGGCATTTTCAAAATATATATGTTGGATTAATCCAACAACATTTATAATAAAATGTCTTTAAGTAGTTATTGTTCCTTTCACAGCAGTCAAACAATTCAAAGACCACATAATAACATACAATATCCAGATTCTCTGTGTATTTCTCATATCCATGTGATTTCTTTTTAAACTATATTTCTTTTATTTTTACCTATAATTTTTTTTTGAAACAGGGTTTCTCTGTGTATCTTTGGCTGTTTTGGATTTTACTCTGTTGACCAGGCTGGCCTTGAACTCATAAAGATACACCTGCCTCTGCCTCTCAAGTGCTGGGATTAAAGGTATGTGCCACTACCACACCTGGCTACTCTATTTCTTTATTTAAGGACTTCCTCCATTCATTTCCCTTTCTCTCCCAAGCAAGCCTATGTATATTTTTTAAAAAACACTGTAAACCATTTAAAGTGTTTTCCTTTTTCATCTGAATCTGTCTTTACTGTATAAATCTATCTTTTTCTGAGCACATAAGTCACTAAGCAATACGGCTAGGATTAAAGCTGTGGCTTTGGCCCCTGGCTCCACCCTATTCTTTA
>LOEQ01006044.1:28909-45853 GCA_001685075.1 Bramus lutescens
CTTCCTTCCTTCCTTCCTTCCTTCCTTCCTTCCTTCCTTCCTTCTTTTTCTTTTCTTTTTTGACAGGGTCTTATTATGTAGCCCTGGAACTTGTTATATAGACCAGGTTGGCCTCAAACTCCAGATATCCACCTGTTTCTGCCTAGGATTATAGCGTGCCTGGCAGTTGCATTAAGTTTTAATGTTTCTACTTTATGCTTGAAATATAAAGGCATCAAAATTGTATTTCTGCTTATTATTATATAATGGGCTTATTGAAAATATTAAATTAAATAACTAATTAATATTTAATTAAATAACTAATAGCTAATTAAATAACTCCAATTTTGACTTACTGGGCTATCTGAGCTGCAGGTACATTGTGAAGTTCCTGCTTCAGATCCACAAGCTCAAGCACTATTTATTGCTGTGGTCTGATGCTTCCCTCTGGGTATATGAAAGACACTGGCTAGTGCCGGGGAAGGGAAGCTTGAAAGACTGATGGTTTCTGAGGCAGAAAATTCCAGGAATTCCATAGGTTTCTATAGCTGCTGAGCCAGTCAGTGACCTAGGGATGCGCCCCAAAAGGCACTGTCTGCCCATGATCTGACTGGTGTCCTTTCTTGAGCCCAAGGACTTTTTCACGACACGGACACTGAGGTTGAGTTGAATGCATTACTCCTTCCCAGCCTCACCATCTGCTCTCCCCTTGCCTTTCATTTCCTGTAGATCCTGGCAGTCTTTAGAAAGCCAAGTAAACAAATGCTACTCAAACCTCCCTCATTATCACCGAAATCATCTTAATTAGCAGGAATTGTACCATAAACATATCTAACAACCCCACAGCAGGTCTGATGTTATTAAAGGATGATTTGCTCTAATGGCTTTCTGGTAAGGAGCTGAGTTCTTTCAGAATAAAAATAAGTGATCACTCTGGAGATGAATATTGCTCCTTAAGAATAAGAAAGCCAACATCTCCCCAGCCAGCAGAGGACAATCTCACATATGTCTGATAAAGATTGTAACACAGAGAACAAGTTAATAATTACAATTCCTCCTGCTAGTCATGTAAAATATGCACTGTCACCAACTGCACATTGGAGTTACGATCAGCTCGTACCCCAGCAGACAGAGGCAGCCTGAACAGGCTCTGCCACTGACCTCACAGGAAATGGTACTGAGGAGAACCATATTGCTACTAGAAAACATCAGAAACTTTCCATGTGGAGTAGGAGCTAAAGAGATTAGCTTCAAAGTGAAGGGTTTTAACAAGTATTCTTGTTTTAGCTCAAAACTGCAACAGTTTCCAAAATGTTCCATTCTCTGCTCTTTGTCAGTCCCGAGCTGACATGGGGCCAGGGTCAAGTGACTACTACAGGCCCTCTGATTTATGGGGTTTCTGTCTTATTTCTATTAGGAGAGAAGAAGGAACACAGGGTAGAGTATCTATTCTTCTATCAGAGGAAAGGGCTATCTGTACTGGACAAGTTGAGGAGATAATGCTAAGGGCTGCATTCTTGGGTTCACTACCAAAGAGAAGACATTTGGAGAGAAGGTGAGGATGACGGAAGAGGGACCCTTAGGAAACAGGGAAATGCTTTGCTTTGAGGTTGTTTATGAGCCTTTGTGTCTGGAGCTTAACTCCAGTGTGCCAGGGATAGCCAGGGCTAAGGATCCAAACCTCAGCTCACACAGCATGTGGCATAGAAGCAAGGGCCTGGAAAAGGCTGCGGTCCCTGATTGTGATGAAAAATAGACAAAAGGCAGTGAGAAAATGGGAGGCTGAGCAGAGGGAAGGACGCGCAAGCTGAGAGAGGAGAGGTAAATGGCTAGCACTATAGCGGATGGGCTGATGGCCAGGTGACTGTTGGTACTAAGAAGTACATCAGCGTGAACATGATGTGACCTCAGAGCATGCTCAGGGATTGCTATTTTCAGGGGCTGGTAACTGAGATAGAGATGTAACAATTAAGTAAAAATGAGAAGGAAGAGGTGGGTGTGGTAAAGAAAGGCAAGGTAATGAACTCAGGAGAGCAGGGTAGCCAAAAACTGGGGCAACATAATGATGGTCAGAGGAAAGTTCAGAGATTTGAAAAGGGCCTGAGAGGAATTAGCAAAGCACATTGCAAAGAAGCCAGTGGGCAGATGGAGGGCAGCCCAGCATTTCAAGGTGCAGGCAGAGTCCAGCTGCCGAGGCTTCAGGATGTCGGAGAGCAGGCAGAGTCCAGCTGCCAGGGCTTCAGGATGTCGTGGCAAAAATGCCAACAACAGTACAAGGGTTTAGAACAGACAGCCAAGCTTCATGTGCTCTCAGAAACACCAGGAAAAGAAAGTGTGACAGTCACAGTGGAAGATGTCGCTCTTCTTCAATTCCAAATGAGTTGAAGGAAATTACCAGTTTGCCATGTAGCAAAATACCGAAGTTAATGTCCAATGTATTCTTTTGTGGTGAGATACCATTCTATTCAATAATAAGGCAGGTGACACTTTTCATAAATTTTGGTTGGTTTAGAGTAATTGTGGTTTAGACTATTCTTCAAATATGTATATATATACATATATACATATATATGTATATATGTATATATATATATAAAACTTAATTTTACCCTAAAGAAGTATTTGTCCTGCATGATAAATCATACGGTCCTCTGGTTGTAATGCAACTGTTGACAATAGGGCAATTATGAATTCAGTCTGTAAAGAGGCTCTAGGGAGTGAAACTTACATATATTAAACAGAAAACTTTCCTTAGCTAGAGAAGAACTCAGGAATTGGCTACTAAAATGTAGGATAACTGTGAGGATGGGAGAGCAGAGAGGAAACACTTGACAGAGAAATAAAGGGACCTCCATTTGGACATTGTGCTCCTCCTAGACAAGCAACTAGACTGAGTGCCGTCAGCAATTCACCAGCCCCTCGGTGATGTCACTGAGGTCTGCCCACTGCCCAGCCCACAGCAGGAACATCCCGCAATGGTCCAAGCCGAGGACTGACTTTCTGGGCTTTATCCAACCTAAAGCTCACTGTCTTCCTTTTCAAAACATTTTTTACGTTTTGGTAAGAAACGTCCTGAAAAAGGGCACACATTCAAGATAAAACAAAAAACTTCGTATTTCTGCGAAGCACAGCAAAGGTTAGGAGGACGGGAGAAAGAGTCGGGGTTACTAACCAGAAGGCTAACTGTGCAGCCAATCTTTTTGCCATCCACTTCTCCCATCTTCATGCAGTCCCTGAAAACAGAGAGCAAGAGTCACAGTCAGAACTTTCTTTCACATGGAAAACAGAGTCTGTTCCATGGTGTGGTGGTTCTGGGGTGTGGGGGTTGGTGAGGTGTTGTCAGAGATCAGATTGTGTGGAATCAGGGGAAGGCTACTGGGGTAAAGATCTAGGATGGGACCGGGAGCAGAGACTGACTCCTGAGTTGCAGTGTCTGCTGAGGCCGTCAGGTGCACATCAATGACTTTTACATTTATCTGAGGTGTAAAGGGAGCCAGTCAGGATGACCAGAGACTATGAGGAAGAGAGTGGTGTTCTTCAAATAAGAGAGAACCATCATGCATAGAACTGGGACAGCCTACTCTACAGGCAAGATGAACAAAAATAACAATAAATTGTGGTCAGGAAGGATAAGAGTGTGGAAGCCCCCCCACCCCCGCTTTAAAGAGCACTGCACATTAACACAACCCTTCTCCCACTCCTGTCTCCAGTCTAAACATGAAGTCTAGATCTTCACCCTGTTTGGACCAGCGGAAATTTTTAAGTGGGTGAATCAAAATACCCAAAGATGTTTTATTTTCTTTTCCTTCTATTTTTGAGGACAGTCAAGGACTCTGAGAACTCTTTCAACTCAACAGGACTTTGAAAGAATTACCAAAACCAGAACTAAGGAAACACACACCAAAGCCAGATTCAAAACCCCAAACAAGCCGGTTTCAAGTCCAAGCGCTGATTAGCAAGTCTTTGAATGATTAGCTCAAGTGGAATACTAATTATAGTTTAGCTATTTGAGCTTTTAGCTAGAATAGAGTCTATCTGGAGTCTTAAGTGGCAGCTTACCTGTAATCTAACAACCTCTCCATCAGCCGAGTGACAGTGGCAATTAATGAAACGCCACTTTCCCTCCATGTTTCCCGCTCAATTTTCTTTAGTAGACTGGAAAAGAAAGAACCCAGGGCATTTTCAAAATTTATTTTTATCAGTCACCATGACAACCATTTTACTTTCATCAGTACCTTAAATGCCTTAGCAACCACGGCAACATCTCCAAAGTAGCACAATTTGCAAACAATGTCTTACCTAGGGTAGGGACCAAATAGTGGAATTCTAATCCGGGAAGCATTGACAAAGCAAATCGATTTTCAGATTATCCAAGTCATACAATATGAACACATGCAAGTAATCATGCTTTCAAATACACACCAGCACCTCACAGCTCAAAGACATTTTCCCCTAGCTGCTCTGTTAGGCTGACAGAGACTGTTGCCTTGCCACAGTAAACAACAGCGCGGAAGCCATCACAGGAGTCCCTCCAAGTTTACTTCTAAGTAAAGAGCTGGCTTTAGCCCCGCAGAAAATGTTTTCCTACCTCTCAGTGGAATGCATCTTCACCCAAGCAATTCTGCTGCAGTGCAACCGCTACAGGAAAATCCTTGTGCAGACGGTATGACGTTTTGCGTTTTTCTCCCTTCCCTTAACATTTGCCCACTCAATACATATTGTACTATCTGTGCACTCACTCAACGGGTTCATTCACTTGGCCATTAATCACAGAGGATTTCCTAGGCGGTTGTTACAGCAGATTGATGACGAGCGCCCGAGCCTAGTCTCTCCTCCTACATCTCTCCTAATCCTAAACACCTTGGAGCAGAGGCACGGTGTCAACACAAACAATGAGAGCCATCATGATGAGGACCTGATTGGCTTTCACTCCTCTCTGTGAATCAACAGCATACTTGGTGAAGGCTTCCCAACTGAACTTCCCCCCAAAATAAAAGAACACAAGTGTGTGGCATCAGCGTACTTCCTTACCCCTCCTATTTCAGTGATCGTCATTTCTGTTCAAAACCTTTATTCTCTTGCATATTAATTTCAAAAAGGAAGTGTCTGTGTATGTACGTTTCTTATACGTACAATGTAACTATATCTTATCTGCACTTATTTGCAAAAAAACAGGAAAGGGGACCTATTTTGATAAAGGTCTATGGCTATATTATCTTCCAATTTTCTTCCCATCCCCACTTTTTTTCTTGTTATTGTCAACCAAGTACCCAGTGTTCTGTCTTTTCTCTATGTCTGTCGTCTGTTACATGATATGTTTCACTGATTTTAAACAGTTGTCTAGATTGAGTGGGCTGTTCAGAGGGAGACTACACAAGGAAGGTGTGGGGCTTGCCCTGACTGATCCTCCAGGAGAATCTTCTTAGTTTGTTTAAACAGATTTTCACTTAAAGCCTCTCAATGGCACCTGCTTAGAGTGGAAGGGGAGAACTGACATTGAACCAAGCTCTCACATCCTGCCAAATCATGCAGGATGCTGCAGAAATTTCCCTAAGTGACAGCCTACACCTCACATACTCAGAGGCCAAAAAACAAGCAACTCAAGTAAGAATTCTAAAAATATACAGAGGCTTCATTTATGACTCTCATTAGTCTGCAGCTTCCTGATACAGTTGGAGATCAGAGCTACACCATCTCGCAGAAGAGATGCTGCTCTGCCTCTACATACCCTGCTCCCTTCAGTGACTCGGGACCAAATGTCTGGACCAAGTCTAGGGCCTCACTCATCTGCATCCTTAGCTAGGCTTACTCCTTCATTTGAGAATCCTTCCACCTTCCTGCTCACCTGATACAACCTACTGTGGGACAAGGGTCTTGTACCCTGTAAAGATTGGTCACTTGTATTAGTTTAATAAAATGCTGATTGGCCAGCAGCCAGGCAGGAAGTATAGGCGGGGTGACCAGAATAGGAGAATTCTGGGAAGAGGAAAGGCTCAAGTCTGCAGTCATCACCCAGATGCAGAGGACGCAAGATGAGAATGTCTCGTAAATAAAAGGTACCAATCCACATGGCTAACACAGACAAGAACTGTAGGTTAATTTAAGATGTAAGAGTTAATAAGAAGCTGAGCTAATAGGCCAACCAGTTTGTAATTAATGTAGACCTCTGTGTGTTTCTTTGGGACTGAACAGCTGCAGACCGGGTGGGACAGAAACTTCTATCAACATAACATAAGGAGGGTATCAGCATAGGAAAGAATCATTCCAGATAACTTGAGTAGACCTGGTTTCTTTTCTCCTGGTCTGTCCCTGTGCTCTTGTGCTGGTCTCCTGGTCTGCAGTCATACTCTGGGGCTGGGAGTATTCTGAGAACTCCTCTCATAAGTAAGGGGTTGGAAGTATCCCTAGAACTCATCTCATAAGTAAGGGGCAGATTATCGCAAAGCTTTTCTGGGTTTTGCAATGGGCCTCTTCCATCAAATGGAAAGCAGGCAGGTCAGACCACAGAACAGCTAGATGACCTTGCTCACCATGAAGGACACGGGGCTGGACCGTGGTAGTTTGATTTTCAGTCTGTCTTTCCCTATTATACAAGGATAGGCAGAGAACACTGTTCTGCCATAGACGCTCTTCTTCAACAACCCAAACAGCAGATTTGGATACTTGAGGCACAGTGTTATAAAGCTAGCCTTCCAAATCCAAGCAGTGATGGGAGAGGCAATCACTGGGAGTCATTTGGTGTTCTGCTGGATCAGATAGAAGCAGAGCATCTTCCGGCCTTCCCTCTTCTCGTCAAATTTTATGAAGTTTTAGACGTGAATTCAGAGCAAAGGAACCTCTATTCCATAACAGCATGCCTTCCTGATTCATAACATGTGCAGCACCTCACTATGATTGCACTAACTTGCTGGGATTGTTCATGCAAAAATAAAATGACTTTATTGTTCCCTGAAATGCAGCTACATTTTCACTTTCTTTTCCGGGACAAGGTAGGAATATGATTGAATTGTCACTTTAGATTTGTTTTATTCCCAAGATGCTGACTATAAAAGCATTAAAAATGTTTATAGTTTAAATTTTTTTAATTTATTTATATTATATTATACAAATAAGTTAAAATTCAACAAAAGAATAAAATTTTCCATTGAACTAATCAGGTCCCTTAAAATAGCCCTAATTATAGAGACTTAATATCTTAATTATTACTTTGATTCTAATATCAAGGCACATCTTCTAGTTCAAAGTCATATTTATATAAAAGCAATCCAAACTGCAAGCTATCAGGCCCTTACTAAAGCAGATAAGAGGCACTAATGAAAGAGGGCATACATTTATTAATGCTATGAAGTCATTATAAATAATTAGTCACAAATCTCAAGGGGTTCATTCCACTGAACACTTTGGTAGTTTAGCTCTTTGTTCTAACCAAGGACCAGTAACCGAAATGAAAGCATCTTTCAAACATAATTTATTGTGCTGGATGAGGTTTTAATCAGAATTCTTGCTAAACTCCAGCTGTCATGAAAGACAGACACTTTGTACCCAAGAATGAATGAGGGCTTGGTGACTAATTAATAGAAGTTTTGGTTTAATTACAGATTCAAAAGAAAATGGCATTCAGGGTTCAGACTCTGTTTTGTCATTCACAACCACCATATTAAATCTCTGCAGCTCTCCCTGGATTTTCCTTTCTATATAATTTTCCCGAAAGCTTCAGGAATGATTGTGGATCAGGCCAGCTAAAGACTCCCCAAACTACCAACCACAGACAGAGAGCATCCTTAAAACCCATACATCCATTTTTCCACTGCTGCTCATTAACGATCCTGTAACGAACTTGAATCTTGCATTTGGTCATTAGTACCACTTAGGTATTGGTTGGGCATAAAAAAGCAGGTGTCTTTTATTCAGGGAAATGTATTATTTTTGCACTCTGGAAAGAAATGCCCTAGCTCAGCAAGATGATTTTCCTTCTTAAAAGAAACCACATTATAGAAATACTAGGTTTGAAAATGACTAAGATCCATAAGATCAGAAAGAAAGCAAACAGCAGCTGGGAAATCCCAAGTACTGTGATGTTCTCACGCCTCAACTCTGGCTATTTGGACACAGTGAGTTTTTACAAAAGACAAGCAATCCCTCTCATGACCGTGATCATAGTTGGGATGACCCCAAAGCCCCTTCACAGAACTACATTCTTCTCTCTCTATTCTCTTTGCAAATCCCAAACACCGAAGCCACTAGGAATGACTTGCTTTGGTGACCTTCTAAAAGGAAGCATTTCATAATTTAATAATCCTGACTGAGCAAATGGCCGGCATCTATGGTTAAAGCAGGTGCGAAACATCAGGCACAAGCTAAGGTAACTGTTGAAACTGCAAATCAGCCAGGGTCATGCTTTGGAGAACATTGTATACAAATGTTATAATCACACCCTTTCTTCGTCTCCCACTCCTAAAGCTCCTTAGAATCATTATCTCATAACAATGGTCTTATTTTCCCTGAAAATTATCAAGCATGGAAAGCTGGAGCTTTGTTATGCAACACAGACGGCCTGTCCTAATCTGAGGTTAAAATAAGGAGACATGTCTCGTCATCAGCATCATAAGATCCACTTGTTAGAGTTAGGCAATTACCCTTTACTTCACTCTCTACGAAGACAAAGCCCTCCTGTGAGACCCAAGCTGTCTCGGCAGCTCTCATCTACTGCGGTGCAGAACGACTCAAGACTGACACCAGATGTCCTGAGCAGAACCGACTGGAGAGAAACGCGCTACTCACATACTGTTGAAGAGCTCACGGTAGGTTTCATCACCTTTGCCCTCTGACATCAGGCTATCCAATTTGTCAATTAGCTTGGCTTCCACCTGAAATACACCCGAATATTACTCTCTGTCCCCCCACTTCACGGGGAAGATTCATTTAGGCAAATTGGTATGTATTTTTTTATGGCAGGGGAAAAGCTGTAGAACGCTTTGTGAAACTGACATTGTTAGCCATGGTTAACAGCAAGCCTCCCTATGGAATTCTAGGGGGCTGATTTAGATGCGATTAACATGACTTCATATTCCTGGCTTGTTAGTTTTCCATGTTGCCAAAGACAGCATCTATCTATCTATCTGTAATCCCGACATAAATGTTAGCAGCCCAATTTAAACATTTCAATTTCTTTTTAAAAATATTTTCTTTTTATAAAGATTTATTTATTATGTATAGTATTCTGTGCCTGCATGTATGTCTACAGGCCAGAAGAGGGCATTATAGCCCATCACAGATGGTTGTGAGTCACCATGCAGTTGTTGGGAATTGAACTCAAGACCTCTAAAAGAATAGCCAGTGCTCTTAACCACTGAACCATCTCTCTAGCCCTCAATTCCTTTTTTAGGGACTATAAAAGCTGGCAAGTTCTAGTTCTTTTCTCTTTACATCACTATATCTGAGAACATCAGCAAACTAGCATTCCCTAATACATTAAATGAAATCTTTAATGTGCTTTTGGTCTGTTTTCTTTCCTCAAACAGTTCGAGGTTGTGCTCAATCTTCACTGAAGTTGAGAACTCATCTTCGCCCTGTGCAGATGGTAGACCCACAGAAATATTCTAAGTAAGCAGTAAGCAGCAGGCGATAGAAAGGACATATTTCTTCAAAACTGTAGTCAAAACATTTACATTTTCAAGGATGTAAATCCTTTATAACTTGAATATCAGGAAGGGAACAATTTCCCTTCATCTATATGAGGCAAGAGGAGAGAGAAAATGGCAACCTTTAGGCAGAGTTAAAGGGATTCGGGCTTGGGATGAATATTCAACTTTGTCAAAGGATTGAGCTCAATTACCCCCTTTAAGCCAGATGTCAATCAAGAGATAAAGGTAAGGGGGAAGGAAAGTGGGCTCCCCTACCAAGCACAGTTTGTGCTCAGCCTTTCTCTCACCATTAGCTTTCTTGAAAATAAATGTATAAACAGATACAAGTGAATTGCCCACACTTTTGGCAATAGGAAAAATCTATGCATGCAATCAAATTGCTTATAAGAGCTGGCAAGCACTTTCCTGAGGCTTGAAGATGGACCCATGTAGAGAGTGTGAAGGAGGGCCACATCCCGTGGGCAAGCAGGCTTGTGCCACTTGTGTGAGTGCACGCTTCTCCTCCTTCCCCCAACCTGGACCTGCAAAAGTGGCTGATTCTTTGCAGATCTAGCTTTGCAATGAGGATGTCTGTCTTTCCCCCAAACGGGGACAGCCCTATTAGAACTTAAATCAGTGCGGAACGATAGGTTCATCCCCTTGGAATTTCATTTGTGAGATTTCCCCACTGTTCTCTCCTTCAAATTAATTTTCAATGCTCCAAGTGAAGAGCAGTAAAACACACTGTGAGTCAAATGCTGAAAGCGGAGTCATTCACCAAACACAATGTGCAGACCACTGAGAGCTCAATGGTTTAAAGAATCATTAACCTTCCGATTCCCCTGAGCCGTGTCCGGCTGGGAGCAAACAACCCTCTGTAAATTCTTAAATACAGATCTGGCAAGGGAAGGAATTTTTTAGCTGAAAGAAATGAAATGGGTTCTCAGGGGTTTCCTGGAGGCACAGGACAACAGGAAGTCAGAGAGATGTCTCTAAGGGGAACAGGAAGCCAGAGAGATGTATCTAAGGCTCCATGGTGCTGGAAGGACAGATTCACCTGGTTCTGAGTCCTCTGGACTCAGTGTTCATTTCCCTACTTAGGGTTGCAGTGGAGGAAACTGGGAGGCGCCAAAGAGAAGCGAGGCTCTCTGTCCCTTCTGGTGAGTGCCACCGCCTACCTGTTTAAAGTTGCCGCTCCTCCTCTGCTCCCAGTCCATCATGTCGTGGAAAATAGGAATCATGACATTCCGAAGATCTGGCTGGGGTATCAGGGTGACCTCTAGGAAAGGGCCAATCAGGGCAGGGATGAAGTGAAGTTTATGTTCTCCTAAAATAAGCAAAACATTTGAGTTCCAGCATATTTAGTCTTAATAAGATTTCAAAAAGATTGCTATTTTAAAATTTAGTTAAAACAATTACTATAGTTGGAAATAATTATCCCCAGATAAGAAAATAACCCATGGCATACAATTAAAATGACAGAAACTGGAGTATTTTTTATTGTACCTTCTTGTAAAAAAAATTAGATGTTGTTATTAAAGGTGAGTCTGAAGAAAAACACAATTGAACTTTCCCAACATAATTCAGTGTGTAAAAGACAAGGTGTGATTATAGGAGCATTTCACTACGTAAGAGGAGTCTGGAGAGACGCTTCAATAGCTCAGACCATCAGAAGCCACATGGTGGCTTATAGGCTTCTGTAACTGCAGTCCCAAAGAGTTCAATGCTTTCTTCTGGCCTTTGTGGGTACCAGGAACACACAAGGCACATAGAAATAAAGGTAAGCAACACCTCTACTCCCAACACACACACACACACACACACACACACCCCTACACTAACTGAGAAACTATCTCTAACTGCAAATTATACAAGGAAAACTGGATTCTGTTTATTTTTTAAAGAAAAAATAAATAGCCTAAACAAAAGTCTGAAAGCAACCTCCTCAAAGCCTTCAACTATTTTCCAAAAGGATTAGAACATAATGATATTGAACTTCTACTGGAGTGCAATCGAATACTAAGCAGTCATGATTTAGAGCAGAGGTGGCCAGGCAGCAGCAGGGACAGTGCCGATACCTAGGATAGGCCTGAAGTCCATCAGTCTATGTTAAATTTCACAGAGAAGTTCCTATGTTGATAGTAACAAAATGACATGCCATTGATGATGCATTCTTTTTCTATGTCACGGTTAAAAGCTGGTGATGCTGAGGCACCTCCCTAGAAAGCCTAGAACAAGTTCAGAGGTCAGGCTGAAGGTTGCTGGCTTCATTTCCTCTTCAGGGACCAATCACAGAAATGTCTTTCTGATTTGTTCTATGGCAGGGTTCTTACTTTTTCCTATGTTCAGATCATGCGTACTATCTCCTATCATGATGTGACTCTCCTTACCCCAGAAACAGAGAGGGAATACTATGGGGAGCTGAACATTTTAGTCTATGTTAATACAAGCTGCAGTGTTTCCAGGATACTCTTGGGAGAGAACAGAGGTGTTCAATATCTTCCCTATGTACCCTGTGATCCACAGAGGCCATAAACCCCTTTAGGTCTCTATTTTCCTGGATAAGACACTATCTTTGCAAAATCAGATTCATTACATGATTATAAATAGAAGCAGAGGGAAAAACTGAAGTGAGTACCTCTTTCCAGAATATGCTTTGGCAGGTGACGAGTTTAGATGAGAGCTTGGAAATTTGGGGAATCACAAGACAATAACAAGTACTTTCTTTTAGCATGGATATGTGCTTTATATTTGTTTCACTAATTCCGTCAATAATCTATTTTGTTCAGGGGCTCAACAAATGGGAATGCCCATATCAATTGAGCAATCTATTGCTTACAAATGTAAAACATAACAAACATTGAGGCTACTCTAGAGAAGCAAATCTAGTATCAAGGACCATCAAGGATGATGGTCCATCTCATTTGCCCTAAGGAAACCAAGGAAAGATGCTTGGACAGGTGTTGTGGAATATTAGTTTAATTATGTAAGGATGTGTTACATTTGTTTATGCTACAGAGTATTACTTTAACTGTTTGTTTAATGATTTAAAGATGTGTTGCTGTTTTACCTTGCCTGCCTAAGACACCTGATTGGTCTAATAAAGAGCTGAATGGTCAACAGCTGGGCAGAGAAAGGATGGGTGGGGTTGGTTGGTGGGTAGAGAGAAAAATAGGATGAGGAATATAGGCTGGAAGAGAAGAGAGAGAGGAAAGGGAGAAGCCAGAGGTGAGCCAGGGTGGAAGCAAGAAAGTAAGACATACAGAAGGAAAGGAAGAAAGGTAAAAAGCCCCGAGACAAATGTAGATAAAGAGAAACACATTAAATTAAGTTAGAAAAGCAGGCTAGAAACAAGCTAAGCTAAGGCTGGACACCCATAACTAATAATCAGTCTCTGTGTCATGATTTGGGAGCTGGTTAGTGGTTATAGACAGGCTACTTCACTGGGCTGGGGAATAAGCAGCAGTTGGCCTAATATATGAACAGAAGGTACACCTGGAAACATCATGGGCAGTAAGTCATATCTTCAAGTGTAGTAGAGGTCAGGGAGAAATTACCAATAGTGACCTGGTTTATATACCATGTTGGATGGGAGAGGGGTGTAACTCTTCAACTGTGTTTGTGTAGGTGCTTATTGGGAAAACTGATGATAGGTTATAGTACTTTGGCCCCCAAAATACCAGCCATGGTAATAGGGACGGGAGGCCAGATTAGAGGGACATTCTCCTGGCCTAATTTTACTACTAAATGAGACCCTCTTGGAGCAGGATTGGAAACTAGTTTCAGATGGAGAAAGGACAATGTTTGAAAGCTTCTGCTTGAAGCCCTATTGAGACATTCTCATGTGCACAATACCCTATCTACTTCCAAAAGTCAGATTTAAGGCTCAGGAGCCTTGCAGAATTGTCTTCAATAAATAGGAATTGACATCATCGAATGAATGAGATCATTTAGGGAAAGAAAGAAAGAACTGGGGTGTGTGTGGGAGATCCTGAAAACAGAAGTATAGGACAAGAGGAAGCACCAGCTATAGGGATGGTGGGCTTGATATGCTCTAGACAAGAGCAGGCTTCTGGAAGTCGAGAGGGACTAGAGCAGCAAAAGCGGTGACTCACTAACAATTTCGGCTCTGGCCACTCTCCATGAATAATTCCATTCATTTGCCACAACAACTCTAGGCAGTAGGAACTGCTACCCCCAAGGAGAAAACAAAAATCTTGGGATCTTAAACAACTTACCCCAAATCCCTTAACTAGGGAGTAGGATGACTAGCATTTGGATCCACCAATCAGGCTGGTTCTAGTTTGAAATGGCTGTCCTATGGACGGAACCAACATAGGTTTTTCGGCTTAGCCGAAGAGTAATATGAAATTAAGTCCAGCTACAAATCCAAGAAAACAATGAGGAGGCAAGTATTACAAACCTATCCCTTTGAAGGTGAAGTTGCTGGAGGTCAAGGTGAAACCAAAGACAAGACTCACCAGAGAGAGGAACAAGCAAAAGCTTTTCTTTTCACTGAGAGAACCCAACATGCTTGCTCCTGGCAAGCATCCCAGCTTCGGGAATAGCTCTTCATCTGTCAATCCACATAGTTAGGTATAATAACCTCCTATATATTCTGGCCTCAGGACAAGCAAGTATAATATTAGTCTTGTCCAAAACCAGCTTCATCTCTAAGACCAGTATGTGGCCATTAAGGAGTTTTCTAGAATGGGCTTTAAGAAGCAAATACGCTTCGAGTCTTCAGAAACCATTTTATTACTGAATGGAGACAGTCCTTCTGAGACTAAGATTGACACTCAGAGTGAAGAATAGCTAAGACATAGTGAGCTTGGATGATCTCTCTAAAACACCCATGCCTGAAGCCAGGTCTACCAGTAGGCCCCCTAGCTATACAAGGGACCATGCATTTCTTAATACAAGGTTAATCTGGGACTTTGGGATTTACTTTTTCAAACACAACCTGTAGATTTCTGATGAACCAGCTGGAGGGTGATTGTTTGTTCCCCCAAATACCTCATGAGCAGTATCTTGCCTGCCTACTAGAGACCAGAATCACATCAGGAGGAGGCAAGAAGGCAGTAGCATCTTGAATTCTGTCCGGATTTCCACTTACCTGGGTGGTTTCCTAGACAGAGGCTACTGTTTTGAACTGTCTACCATCTTGGGGCTACCTAGAAGGCTTCATATCATAAACTTTCTAGTAGTAGTAATGCGTTTGATGCTTCTCCAATACCTGCCTCAACTATGGCTAGATGTCCTTACCCTTTCATGTGTCTGGAGGGCCCTACAGATCCTCATGATCTCTACTGTCAACACAGAGAAGACTGATGTATTTGCCAGGCCCTTTCTTGGGGATCGGGAGCACCACATGGACCTCACATGGTCAGGGAGTTAACCCTTCATAGGAGTCATGTTGATTCTGCCTGTGTTTAGCTTCAGTGTGAACTAAAGGGATTAACCGGGGGCTGGAGAGATGGTGCAGCAGTTATAGGACTTGCTCTTATAGGAGGCATGTGCTCAGTTCCCAGCCCACACATGTGGCCACAGCATCCATAACTCCAGCTCCTGGTGTCTGATGCCTTCTTCTGAACTCCAGAGCACCAGGCACACACATGGAACACATACATGTATGCAGGCAAAATATACATACACAAAAATGAAACCAATAAATCTAAAAACAATTGATAGAGTGGTTTAAAAAAGGGCTTTGAGACTAGAGGCCCAGTCCTGGATACAATCCTGTGGGCCTTGTCCTTATGAAAGCCCTTTTTCATATCACTGAAGTCACAATACAGCCCCATCTTGCCTCACAGAGATTCCATCAATGGTAACTGGTTTCCACCGTCTTTATTTTTTTATTAACTAGTTGATTGTGTGTGTGTGTGCGCGCGCACGCGTGCCACATGTGGAAGACAAACGACAACTCCCAAGGGTCTGTTCTCACCTTCACTACTTAAGTCCAAGTCACTGGACTCAGGCTCTCAGGCCTGGTGGCAGGGGCCTTTGCCTGCTGAGCCACCTCCTTTAGTATCTTGAAATCTTATCCATACCCACAATGCATAAGGAAGGAACTTGTAGCTTCTCCTCATGTATTCCTACCTGTATTTCTGACCCAGAAAATTCTTTGTCCTTCCAAAAGACTGTTTCGTTTTCCTCAGCACAGCAAGAACGTCTCAAGAGAAACTTTCTTATTAATGTGAATTTGTATATTTTCCTCCAAAACACGAGTCTCCTAGATAGAAATGCCTGCGCTCTTTCCCTTTTTCTCCTCTACTCTTCTGACAGGTCACATTTCAGGCAGGTAGTTAGCAGCTGGAGCTGGCAATTCCTTTCCTTGGCTGCTTCTATCAGGGCAGAAAGCAGAATCTGACACAAATGCTCTTACTGTCATTTGTAAAAGTCGAAATCCACTGTTTTCCCGAGCTGTCCTGGCAAGAGAGGAAAAGGAGGAAATGGAGGAGACTCCCATGTGCGCACGGCTGGGGAGGCTGGGGAGCCCTAAGGTGTCATGTGTGATGCCCCACCAAGACCCTGCCCACAAGGTCCAGCTACTCCCAAAAGCCACCTTAACTGTCTGAGTAATTCTCATCAGCCCTGGGCTACCTCCGCACTATACAGACACCAAATAGATGCACAGCTTCTGGGTATGTGGGGGAGGGGTGCAAGCCAGAGAGGGAATGCAACCTAAACTCACCTTTCAGCCTGCCCAGATAGTTCTCTCCTGGTGAGTTAGCAGGAGATTGAGAGCCGCTGTGGTATCAACTTTGTGGGTTTTTTTCCTTAATGTTTTAAAACAATGTATTTATTTGTTAATTAATCTTGTTGTGTTGCTAGGAATTAAATCCAGGACCCTAGAGATGCTAAGCAAACATTGTGCCAATTGAGCTACAAGCTCTGGCCTAAAGCCACATCTTTAAATACATGCCTATTTGTATAGTTTCCTTGACTGTATGCCTCTCATTTATTCAGTTCAGATATTAGATAGGTATTGAGTTATCTTACCCTTGTACGTTCTGCAAACTTCATTTTTAATCTTCCTTGAGTCTGTCATTCGCTACCTCTAAAATGGAGCTCACCCCTACCACACACTTCCTCATTTATCACTATTTGATTGGGCGTTTTTGAGTCTCCTTTAAAAATATATCTACCATTTTATAACCAAATTTTCTTCTTTTTAAAATATTTCAATGTACTCACAAGACAGAGACAAGTTAAGTCAAACCTCACAAGAAGACCATCTATCTTCCACCATCAGACCTCACATGAGCACCATCAGACCTCACACGAACACCATCAGACCTCACATGAACACCATCAGACCTCACATGAGCACCATCAG
>LOEQ01006044.1:64646-80155 GCA_001685075.1 Bramus lutescens
CACACACACACACACACAGAGAGAGAGAGAGAGAGAGAGAGAGAGAGAGAGACAAAATTTGTATCTGTACCATCCATTTGAAATTTAATTGTTTATTGTATGTTGTATGTGCATGAAGCCAATGTAAACACAAGATACACAAAGCAAGGACCTGAGACTTCAACTAAAGAGCCCAGCTTCCCTCAACTGGCAAGTGCAGAATAAGACTATCTCCTCAAGACAACACCTAAAGCTGTGGGGCTTTATTTCTGCACTCCACTTCACCATGCACATGGGAAGGAGGTGGAGTGGAACTTCTCTTAATGTATCCTGTATTTTTGGTTCTTAGTTCTCATTGTCCTTATGTCCCCTCTTTCTCAGCTGGAGGAGTGGTTATCCTCATCAGGAACATGCGCCAGGGACGTAGCACATGGTCGCTGCGCGAGATGGAGGGAGAATTTCCCGTCCTAGTGGAGCTGAGACCTGGGGTATCTGCTGGGTTTCAAAATGACAAGACAGGTGCAGATGAACAGAACCTGTACAAGGCAGCTGGCATCTGGACACAGCTTGTGGAGGATGCCGTATGAAGCAGGAGAGTGATGGGACCAAGACCACACAGCTAAGGGTGAAAGTCAGAGGCGCTTGGACCACTCGAAAACAGGAATGAGGAACACATAAAAGACTGACTTTTGAAGGATAGGCTCTTTGGTTGAGTTCGAGGATTGGGCAATGGTGACTTCTTAACTAGCGCTAATGAGAATGGAAGTTATGGGTTAAAATGGCCCTTCCTTGATCCGATGTCTGTCTAAGAAAGTTAGTGGCACGGAAGATCGGTGGTGAACTTGGAAGGCACATGTATTCTTAGAAGCCAATATAGCAGTAGCAAAGTGCAACGCTTTCTTTAGCGCACACACTTTAAAATATTTTAAGTGACTTTGATATCTTTCAGAAACTGTCCTTCCTTGTTGCCTTCCTCCCATCCCTCCCTCCCAGCAGAGTTTTTCCCAGGCTGCCCTCAAACTCAAAATTTCTTCTTACCTTTAGCTCCCTGAGGGGTAGGATTAGAGAGAGGTTAACAGCACCAGGCCCAGCTTGGAAATACACTTTCATATCAAGGTTATTTAGGGTAAGATTAAACAAAAACAATCAGGGCAAATTTCTGAACTGAATTATATTTATAAAGCAAGGCACATCACATATGGTTTCCTAGCTTGAATAGGAAGTGGCTACTGTGATTGAGATTTGCACAGAGGAGGGGAGGAGACAGAAGCGAGCATGTGGAAGCAGTCTGTTCCCACTTAGAGTCCTGTCCATTAGTGAGGCTGGGTATAAAGGTGTCAGCCATTGCCACAGAAAAGCAGGGCAGGTCCAGATTGCTACCAGCACTAGCCTGGGGGACAAGATGACATCACTGTGTTTAGGAAGGGCTTGGGTTTACTATGCGAGGAATTTTCATTTTAAACATATTATACATATCTCATCTCTAACCAAAATTGCTCTTACTTGGTTAAACTGTCCATAAAAATCTTGAATATTGTGTTTACACAAAAGTAGAATATGTACTTCTTAGTCTGATACCCACTGACACGGCCATGAAAGCCTCTGAATGCAGTAGGGGTCTAGAGGTAGTATGGATAGAGACAGAATTTAATATCAAAAAGCCATACTGTTGTCATGGTTTCCCAGAACTTCAAGCACAAAGCCTGCATACCTAAGGAAGAAAACCTTAGATTTATTTTCAGCTTGATGGTCTGCCACTGAAACTTTTAATTGAAGCCAAATGTCAAGAGTGAGGGCGAGCAGAATGACCAGAAGCTGGGATCTCGTGAGGCTGCTGCTGTGGGCAGCCTGGACTCCTTCCCATCTGGCTCCCCAGATCAGTTCACCACCTTTCCAGGCATCTTGAGTCTTCAGTAATTTAGGGCCAATACAGCAGCAACAGCCCCAACTGAAACCTGAAGCATCCTGCCATCCAGAGAAGCAGACACTTGATTCCTTCACAGATAGCAAAATACATATGCTGAGCTCTAAGGAGAGTGATTTCACTCGTCTCAATTAGTCTCCAAAGTGGAAAAGCTGCTCAGTGCTTATGTAAAATATAATATGCCACATGATACTATTTGTTACTTCACAAGTTTCTAACACATCATTTTAACACCTCTGAGTCTATAAATGCACCCTGAAGCAGACGCCATACTAAGCATAGATAATCAAATCCGAATCCTGTGTTCCTGGAGCTCTCGCCACCATCATAACTGGGGGGTATGATGTCTGTGGGGACAGATGGTGACCTTGGTCTAGGGTTAGACGTGCAGGGGAATCTTACCTTCACCCTAGGCACGTGGGGGCTGGCATTTGGAGAGTGGCAGATGAAAGAGAAGGTTAACAAAATGAGCTAAATAACAATTTTGAAAGTGAAGATGAAGACCTTGCCCTAAAGTTCACCTTCATTCTCTTCCAGGACTAAGGGAGACGGGAGGCCGAGAGGGCAGAGAAGTTCATAGCCTTGAACTTTATAGGAACAGAATAGCATCGTCAGTCTGTGTTCAAATCTCCTGTCTTGTCCCTCTCAAACACTAGTGTTGCAGGTGTGAGATGCCACACTGTTATATTGGTTTATTCTCTCTCTCTCTGTCTCTCATTTTTTTGAGACAGGGTTTCTCTGTGTAACAGCCCTGGCTATCCTGGAACTCGCTCTACAGACCAGGCTAACCTCAAACTCACAGAGATCTGCCTGCCTCTACCTCCCAGGTACTGGGATTAAATATGTGTGATAGCACACCCAGCTATATTATTTGATTATTAAAAGACATTAATAGAGTCATAATAAATAATAATTCAAGATAATTAGTAATACTGTTTAAAAATACTGAAAAGCCAATTTGGAAATAAAGAAAATGAAACTTAGAACACAAAGGTTTCAACTTATATTGAAACAACAAAGAACATTCTAGATCATCCTTTTCCCTTGCAAGCTGAGATGCAATTAGTAACCAAAAAGTCTTACTTGTTAGCTACCAGGCGCATGACGGTCCAGTCCTTGGGAAACATCTCTGGGCGTATCAATATTCTGAACACAGTAAATATCTGCAGTAGGAAATCCTGGGATAAAGAAGGAAGCGGCGGTTTTATTTATTTATCATAATTGTCAACATGCACCCAGAGAGCACCATAGTTGCCATTCTCACAGCATCTCCAGAGAAGGGCACCAGGGGCAGACCCCTGCAGCAGAAGGGCCCTGCCTTCTCCCCATCCCACCCCACTGCCCATCCTAACTGCCCCTCACCCTTCTCATTCCCAGGAACAGGGGAAGTCTTTTATCAGACACCTTCACAAGCTCTACAAACGCAGGTCCGGGAGACAAAGTGGAAAACTTGTTCCAGAAGACAAGCAGACAAACCCTTCCTCTTTCTTCCAGTACAGTGTCCCAGATATTAGAACTTCTCAACCCAGGGGCATAATAAATTGCCTTAGCTCAGCTAAACGGTTGTTGAAATTTGGAAGGCTATTTTCATAGAAGGACCTGATGTAAAAGGCCATATCTTTAAGAAGGTACTGTTGAGAAGCACAGGACAAAAAGGATGGGTGTGGGCTTAGGGAGTCTGTGTAAGCTTCCTTCATGCATCACAAGGAATGCCAGTGATATTGTGTGCTGGGTGGGTCAGTGACAAGTGTTTACCAGCTCCGAGAGCAAGAAGACACTCCCTATGGAGACACCAGACCAGAGTGCAGCAGTGTATCTGACAATCTAGGAAGGTCCTCTTTTTTTTTTTTCCAGTTTCCCCTCTCTTTTATTTATTTTAACTTAAAAGTTTTTTGTGTAGGGCTGGAGAGATGACTTGGCAATTAATTACTACTCTTGAGGACTTGAACTCAGTCCCAGCACACACACTGTATTGCTCACAGTTGCCTGTAACCCCAACTCCAGGGGATCCGATAGCTTCTTCTGGTCTTTGTGGGTAACAGCACTCATATGCGTGCATGTGCATGCGTGCCCCCCTCACAAAATTTAAAATAAAACCTTTGACACTTTAAAGATTTTTTTGTTTGAAAAGGACAGAATGATGTGTTTTTGCCATGCAATGCTATGTGTAGCACATACGCACTTTGGAATAGTTAAGTCCAGTTCATTAGCAAATGCTTGACAAGAATCTGTTGTCAGGCTTGGAAATACCAATCACCAGACATGGAATTAACACTCCTTTAAGCAACACAAAAGACAGGACCCCAAGTAATACAGCACATGATACTGAAAGGACAGGAGGGGACAGACAACGTGTCATGAAAGAATTGGGGCTAGCTACTAGAAAGGGGACCCTCACAACCAAGTCTAGCTTAAATGTATCAACTAGCAACCTTAAACGTTTATTCTGTGTGACCTTAAGTGATTCAAGGAAAATACATTTCTCTAACAACCTGACAGAAGGCAAAGGTGTGGTGTTCAGAAAGAAAGGCAACTCCAAACACAAGGTTTGTATTTACAGATCTAACAACACTTCACGTTAAACATGTAAGCTGCCTGAATAACGGTACGGCTGTCACTCAAAACAACAGAAGACTGTTAAAAACCAAGAAGCACGCGGTAGCTTTCCAGTGTGTATGCTCGTATGTGTGTATCTGTGTGTATGTGTTTCTTTTCACACATTCTAACAGCTTCAATCAAGCCCACAAACAGTTTGACAAGAATTTATTTCTTTGGCATCAGCACACATAGTTGGTATATAGTATGCAGGATGTGGAAAGCCTAGATTTTAATGCTGGCTCAGCAGTTACATCAACAGCTCAATGACCTTGGAAACTTATCTTGAGCTCTCACACCTGGGAAACCCGAGGGCTTGGGGTCTCCTGCAGCTAGAAGCGTTTTGAAAAACATCAATACACCTGTCTACCTATACATAGAGTACCCTGCTATTTCTGTTTCTTCTTTTTGAACCGTAGTCTCATGTTTCCTGTGAGCATGGGTTGCTAAACGGAGCACATTCCACCATGGTACTGGGACACAGTATATTTCAGCCGGTATTTGCCTACCGCATTGTGAGAGCTTAGAGTTCTTAGTCAGCTTCCGTATTCTAAAGTGCAGGACCCACATGCTGGCCTTCTTGCCTGTGCCTAGGACACTGCTGGTTCCAAGTCTGTCCTCTACTCCGCTCCAGCCCTTTCTTTACATGTTGGCTTTTGTAGAGGCAGACACCAATGTTTTGCACACATAACTTATGGATTCATTTTATACTATTCAAAAGAACATTCCAATGTCCAATAATGCTTATCTGGATAGCACTAGATGCAAGGGTTCCACATGGAACCATTTAGAAAGTGGCAGCCTGGCAGACGTCTTTCTGTATGTGTGTTTGGTTATGTGACACACACAGCATGCATGGTAAGTATACCGCTGTCACTCTTCAGATCAGAGTTCAAAACAGAAGAAATGGGAAGTGCTGTTATAATAAATTATTTTTTTCTGTAGCACAAGTGGTTCGGCAAGAGAGTCTTTAAGAAAACTCTTCAAAAACAAAACAAAACAAAGCAAGAAAAGGCCCATGTTCAAACAAAAAGGAAGGTTACTGTGATCTGAGAAATTCTTTCCATTTGCTGTCTTATAAATATTGGATGCTTTACTGTCTGGCAGTGCTCTGTTCGATACCATTATTCCCCACCAGTTAAGACACACATTGAAATGCAAGGATTAAAAGCGTGCCTGGGACTCTCCATAGAAAGGCGCTCAAGTACAACACACAACACTTTTTTCGTGGCAATGCCTTGTAAAAACACCTCTTACATTTTAAGAAGCTGGGCCTTTTGCTGGACTTCACAGACAAGAAAATAAGACACCTTGAGGTCACTTAAGACTCTAGCCTATTTGTGTACTTTGTCTACCTTTTCAACCTGCCCCTAAGAGAAGAATAAAACCATTAACTTTACTTCCCTTGGATTTAGCATGTAGTCAACTATTACAACCTAAGATAGTGCACAGCTATACTCTTAAATTGTGTGCTCTTCTACGCCTCTGACACCTGAGTGATGCATGTGTGTGTGTGTGTGTTTGTGTGTATACATGTATGTATGTATGCATGTATGTTATGGTCATCATTTGCTGAAAACAGCAAGTAGGATGAAAGAGACCTTCTAAAAACATATATGCATCATAAATGCCGGTTGCGACACATGAATATTTTTGATAGTTTTATTGTACCATGGTCAGCCAGAGTTAATGACTTAATCTCTTGTAAAACTCTATTAACGATTTCTGTAAAGTATTCCCCATTTCTTCTTCATGTGATGCTTTCTGCGCTGTCCAATAGAAGACAGCAAAGCCCTCTGTTAGGGATTGACACAGACACAGGGACAGACTTCAAGATACCCACTTCAGGCATTCAGAATCAAACAACGGACAGACAGGGACTACAAGAAGACACAGGGATAGTAAGATAAAGAGTTCAAATCTGGGCTTGACCTTGGCCAGATTACACCAAGGGGAAATGCTTTATTGATTTCTGACTTAATGTGACAATGATGCATAATAAGGGACTCTGAGTTTACTATTAATGTGTGCAAATGGACACACTTTCTCTTTCTTCATGGAACTCATGGATCATGGTATAGATATATGTTAACCTAACAACCATGTGGATGCATGCATGTTCTATGAACCAGGAGAACATGGAAGACCAGGTATGTCACACCAAGGGAACACATGCCAGAAGCAACATGGGGTATTGGGACTGTAAGGGGTAGGGGCAAAATATGGGTATAAATGAGAAATAGGGATAATTAAAGAAACATAAATTAGGATAGAGAATATATAAATAAAAAGTAAATAGGGATTTAAAGACAATACGGAGAGATACTACTCTCCAGCCTTTCCCATAATAAGGAGTCTTGAATTTATCCTAAAGGCAAAATGGAAGCATTGACAAGCTCTATGCAGGACATAGAGGATTAAATTTGTGGTTTAGAAAACTTTTCTACATCATATGCAGAGTGCTTTTTGTGTTGCAAGATTGTTATGAGATGTCACGAGTGTAATCCCCCAAAGCCATTGGCTACAGGGATCAGAATCCCACAACAAAAGACGATACTGTATTAGGATGGCTCAAAATAGAAACCAGCTCGTGAAGTCAGACTGAAAAAGAAACCTTAAGATCATGAGCTCAAACAGAGCTATCCCACAAAGCATTGCAGGGCAGGTAGATGACCGAACAATGGACAGAGCATAGCCCACGAAGAATGTGTTTCTGTCATGTAGGCCACATGCAGTCAGATGCTACTACACAAATTCAATACAACTTTCAAACGCATAACAGCCTTGATACTAGCTTTGAACTCAATCAAGGGGCATTAGTAACATTTATCATGTTAAAACTTGCACTCTCAAAATAGAATCTTGAACTATCTCTCAAATCCTCTTCAATCTTTGAGAGTAGTAGAAGCATTGTTTTGTAATCAATATACACAAACAAAGAGAAGTCCCAGTAATCGTATGGGAGAAGATGGCTCGCTAATGCAAGCAGAGACTGGGAAAGAACATTCATCCACTAAGCACAGGATTATGCTCCAGGTTTAGGACCCAACGACATGGCTGCAACTCAAGCAACAACAGACTCTGAAAATACAGAAACAGTGAGCAGCCCATTAGAACAGGTGGATGTCTCCTGTGAAGACTGAACCACAGAGTAGGCATGTTGGATAGAAAGGAATCAACAAAACCAAAATGACATATATGATCTGCATTTTCATGGCAATGAAAATGTCTGCAATAGATGGTATTTAGACATGGGTGGGAGATGAGGATGGAAGGTGGACAGAGGACAGTGACGGTGTGATAAAGATACTGGACTTGGTCCAGGCAAGTAATAGGAATTGGTAAGATGTTTAAACTTGAATTAAGGGCAGTTGTGGTGGTGCAGTCATCTATAGTCTCAATACTTAGGGGGCTTTGGAAAGAGGACCACAAGATTAATATCAGCCTGGGATAGCCATCAAGTTCTAGGTCAAGCTGAGCTAAGTAGCAAGTTCTAGGCCAGCCTTGGCCACATGACAAACTCCTGCCAGAAGAAACCATACAGATTGGGTAGAGATTAGATCTGAATTATTTTAATAGCTAATATGTAGAGAATGGATAGTTCCAGAATATGTTTAATTTCATGCCTATATCAAGATCCCTGTGGTTCATTATGAAAGGTCATGATCAACAAAGAGCTAGAGTTTCGGTGCTATATATGAACCACCAAGGATATGGACAGGACCTTAGGCCCCGGTACAAAGTGGGTGTATAATGAAACACTACCGACTGCAGAAAGAGAAAAAAGGACTTAATCACTACCCAGGGACTGCTTTTGTTCATTTTTAAAACATGTCACATTCTACTGAAGAAAAAAAATGAAACAGTAGAAGCTACCAGCCCTCAGGTTTTTGCTTCCTCCCACACTCTTGTGCTCTGGCACCGTGACTCACGCCGCTCACACACAAGAAGGACCTGAGGTCCAAGAAGAAATGGCACCTGTTCAAAAGCTAGGAGTCACTTCAACAACAACCCTACAGGTGCCCAGCTTCTTCAAGCACATGTGTAGGAAAAACCATTAGTCTCAGTTGTTCCTTGAGAACTTGTGAAATTCAGTTTCATTTGGAGAACCATTTGGGAAAAGTTAAGGCATAACTGGCAAGAAAAAAGAGAAAGGAAGGGACAGCAGGAATGAAGAAGGACAAAAATCTCCACGAAAATTCATCACATCATTTGTTATTGTCAATTTCAAGTGTGTACAGTCTAAGACTCAGAATTACGACTTCCATATCCACTAACCAGAGTAAACATCTTTCTCAGTTATCCTGTCTCAGGCTTTCTATTATAGCAACAGAATTTGAATTAAGTCAGGAAGCTGATTTCTGTTTACCCCTTTTGGAAACTATAGAGTTACTCGGGACTTTTAGCATTCAATCCAACATTGGTCTACTTCTTCATCAAATAGCACTATGGTAATTTGACACCTGATTTATAGCTACTGTGTTGAATTTCAAACCTAAATATCCAATAATCCTCTGCTTACTCATTTGGCCTGAGACATGGCCACTCTGGGACTAGAAACACTTTAGGATGTTCCAAGAAGTGACAAATAAAATTTATGGGAACTTGAGAGCAAAGACTGGGTTACTGAAGTTCAGGAAAACTTTGTGGCTTAGATAGCTGTCTGAGCAAGGAGCTGAGGACATCCAGAAGATTCCTAGCTTTCCCAATTAACTGGGAATAATGGCATCAATCATTTAAAGAGATGGAGGATGAAACACAAACGCTCAAGAGGGCTCAGTGCATGCTCGGCTTACAGTCGGAGAGTGGGAGTAATTCCCTAACTGCTGGCTGTTATTGTTTATAGAAATCACATTAATTGGCTAAACGGTAAAAGCTTTATGAGCTCTGAAGAGAAGCCAAAGTATTCACATTTATTTATAACAATAATGTGTGTGTGTTCATTTGGCCATGAGCTAGATCTGCCAATCCCTAGGATCATCTAAACTTCCCAAGGTTAAATCTGGCTCACTGCATAGACCTCTCCCAGCAGTGATTATGGGAGGGTGTAACAGTGATCTATCTACTCCCAATACAAGATGATTTGATTATCTTTGATATCCTTACTGTCTAGCCAATGTACTCAGCAAATGTTTATTGAATCAAATAACTGACATTTGTAATACAATAACTGGTCCTACCTCATGGGTTCCTTTGGAGAAGGAGTTAATATTAATCACTTATATGAATGGTGCCTGCTTCATATTTAAGTCTACATACAGTGTTTATTATTAGAGGTCTGTAGGTCTTTGTTGTAATATTCAAATCTAAAAGGATTCTAAAATGTGTCAGTCTTATGAGCTATTTGGAGCAAAAATCTGAATTTTTTGTTTGTTTTTCGAGACAGGGTTTCTCTGCAGCTTCGGAGCCTGTCCTGGAACTAGCTCTTGTAGCCCAGGCTGGTCTCCAACTCATATAGATCTGCCTGTCTCTGCCTCCCCAGTGCTGGGATTAATTTTTTTAAGGGTTATCAAGTCCTGTCAATTCAAGTTCCCAAATTTATGAGGACCCTGACTCTATGATTGTCTCTGTCTAGGCTATCCTAGTCTGCCTTCTGTTGCTGTGATAAATACCATGCCCCAAAGCAATCTGGGAAGGAAAGGGTTTATTTTAGTTTACACGTTATAGTCTATCACGGAGGGAAACCGAAACAGGAAGTCAGGGGAGGAAGTAGAAGTGGAAATCAAAGGAGGAACACTTCTTTCTGGCTTATCCCCCTGGTGTACTCACTCATCTCCTACAGCCCAGGTCCACCTCCCAGGGACAGCACTACACACAGCAGGCTGGGACCTCCTCTATCAGTTACTTAGAACTGCCTCACAGACATTGACTACAGGCCAGTATGATCCAGCCACTTCTTCAACTGAGGCTCCCTTTCCTAGGAGACTCTGGGCTGTATCAAGTTGACAGCTACTACTAACTCTGACACATGTCACTGTCATTGCTAGCTTAGATTGCTATATTGAAAGCTTTACATGCTTCTGTCTCCTATTTGGACCTTGGCTAATCCATTTTCAGCCGTGCATCCAGACAAATGTGATCACATTTCTCCCTTAAAACCATCCATGCCCTCAAAATAAGGTCCATATCCACTTGCAGATTTTTATGCTTTATGATGCTGCTTCTAGAGGCTTTATGTTCCATCAAAGAGTGAGCACATATTGGTTAAATGCCTAGGGACGTGACCTCAGAACCATGAACCAACCAGAGCTTTAAATATCAAGTAATTTAAAACCCAGTGGCTGGAGACTGGAGAAGTCACAAAAACAAACAAACAAACAAAACATCCTAGGTTTCAATAAGTGTTAAAAGGATACAGTAGTGAGCTATGTGCTATGTCAGGGCATTGAAGTGACATTTCACTGATTTGTTCATTTGTTCATCCATTTTACAGGTTGGGGAATGGATCTGGCTCCATTTGCATGTTGTAATAGTTATATCTGCAGCCCAGGTAGGAGCTTAGTTAGGAGCACAGTCCTGATTAATCTATTCTTATCCAACACCTCTCTTGCACACTTTCTTGTTGGCTTGCGTCTGGGTTGATAGCAAACCCATTTGTTATATAGGATTATGTGCGCTTGCCCTGTGTGTTCACCCCTCAGGGTGTTCATGACAAATGGCAATGGTCCCCTAGAACAAGAAGACACTTGTGCCTGGTCACATCTCTAGTGCCAGAACAAGGGCTTTCTATGTATGAGGTTCTCAGTCTATATTTCCTGAACAACAGATGAAGAATTAATATCCTTAAATAATTCTCCTTGTTTGAAGGCCAGGTCATTTTGGAGAGGAAACTATATGTTCTTTGCAATAGGATGCCACATGACTGAAGTAAAACCCACATGAAACATTTCACTCATTATTTCCATTTGCTTTGTTGTTAAAATGAATATTAGAACATTAAACGCAATACCTGGATTAAACTAAGAATGCCTTTCAATTTGTGCTTCTATATTTTTGAACTCCCAGGCTATAAACAAAAAACATGGCCTTCTTTTGGGAAAACTGGAGACATGAAACCACAAACTTCTTAAGTAAAATATACTTTTCTTTCAATTATCTTCAGTAGCCAGTTTTAAGTAGAGAGTTAATTAGACTCTTTTGATATGCAGATTTTCTTACCCTGAGAAGGTAAGTTCTCAGACTCTGTGTGTACCTGTAATCCTAAATGACTCTGTCTCTCTAGTCAGAAAGCTGCAGCTGAAGTTTCTGACTCTTACAGGAGGAAGCCAGCCAATCTGTTTAGATCTCCTCATCTTCTACTATGACAACATTTCCAGTCCACACACTACAGTGGAGTTTATTCACTTTGCCCTACTAGTTATATTAATCTGTGTCTAGTTTACATACTTTGATGAGATGTGATTAAAATCTGATGTCTTTCTCCAAACTAATGGCTAATAACTTTGTTAAGTAAAAGAAATCCAGAGCCGATATAGAAAGAAGATCTGTTAGCACAACCGAGAAGAACAAGAATTTAATGGGAAGAGGTGAACCAATTGCCAAAGAATCCTTCTGCACGAAGGACACGAGAAAGTCAAAGGAGAAAAAGAATTTAAACATCACTTACCCGCAGCTCTTCCTTAGTATTGAAACTATTCAGAAGTTGTTGATAATGTCTATCTGTCATTTGTCGTAACAGGGAAAGGAGACAGGCGACAAATTCCCCCTAAGAAAAAAAAATCCCATATTTTAGAGGAAGGATAAAGAGACCATCAGTAACTTAGTATGAACTGCTCTTGGAACACTTCACAAGCTTTCTGTGATCCCAGCTTCACCCTGTGATGTCTTCTGATCTAAATCACCCTAATTACAGTCAAAAGTTCCCATGTAATGACCACTATCTACTTGGTAGATACAAAATTTTTTATTTGAGTATATTTACTATGAGGGAAACTTTTCACTTGGGAACTAACTGCATTTATGTAAGAAGGGCCCTTGCCCATTACTTAAGCACTTAATAGACCTCCATTCTTTATATCATTTAAGACATATCAGTGCTAAGAAAAGGCAAAGCATAGGTTCAAATGGCATGAAGCACTGTGTGTGGTGGCGGTGCCTGTGCCTGGCTTGCTGAAACAGGAGTTTCATAAGGTTGAGGACAGTCTGGAAATGAAACACCTTCTCAAAACAGCAGCAACAAAACAAACAAACAACCTACCACCACCACCACCACCAATGACAAACAAAACAAACAAAAACCCACCTAAGTGAAACCAGAAACCCTAAAACAAAGAAACAAAAATACCCAGACCAAAACACACTAAACGCAGGTTAAATAACACAGCTCAAGAAACAGAGCTAGGCGCTGGCAGAAATGGAGTCATCCCCAGGTCTTTTTTGCTCCAAATCTCTTCTAATTTCACATTCCTTTCCTGAGTTTACAAATTCCCTTCAACTCATCAGAACACTGCTCTCTGGACTCACTGGGTAGCAGAAGCCATACAATGCATGGCTTCAATCTCCATTTAGAAATGGTTTTAGGCTAATAGCCATTCCTTGTGTGTGAGGTCTATGGAACTGACTCCTATGAAGTGGGATGCCTAAAAATGAAACGGGAGAGTACACACATCATCCTTGGGTTAGAAACGTGATATAAATTGTGCTAACTTGCAAAATGATCTCAGCCAGTTGAATAAGAAGAGGTGATGGAGAGGGCCCACTAATTGACTTTTGTGTGGTGGGCATGTTCATTATCCTATTTATTGTAATGTTTCCTAAGTGAATATAATATATCAAGTGATTTTTTTAAAAAAATACAAAATTCATTCTTTTTCAAATTTATTGTATTTACTTCAATAATAATCTTTTCAAAAGGCATTGCTAACACTCTGATTTATGGAAAGATACTATGTGTAAGTTACTATACTTTATATTGTCGGATTCATTCCTTATTAGAGTCTAGTTGGGTGGACACTATCAAACTTAAGATAATAATCTGGTTTCACAACTAGCAAATGGCAAAGCTTGGATGCGAATGTAGATGGCTTTGGTTCTAGAAGGCTCTACCCAGTGGCTTTTCCTACTTCCCAACTGGTTTCATGTAGGAAACAAAGTGAATTTAGGGGATACAACTCAAACATATAAATATACAAGAATCTATTGATGATACTGATTAATCTATTATGGTCTTTCTTAGAATGGAAATTAGTTGGTAAGGGTTCATTCAGTTTTTAGTCTTAGTTTTTGATACCATATACAAACTTTACAACTTATTTAGTACATTATTAATATACTTAAATACTTATTTCAATAACCCTATAAATATGAAAATGAAAATATTTTTAAATTTGAAAAATTATATATCCTCAATCATAATTTTAATAACAACAAAAACAATAGCAAATAGACCTTCAATAGCTTATTATAATCTATGTACATTAATGAACTCTCTGAATCCAAGAGATTGACTTTGTCTGCTGTGTCTGGGCTAGACCCACTGCAAATACCTTATCATTATGGCACTCACCACTGTCCCAAATATGATCCACTGCCAATGTCAACGCTCCAGACCCTCTGCCATTTTCTCATATCACCTATAATCATAACTTCAAGTCCTTGCCAGGAGATTATGTGTCTAATATTTTACTTCTATCTTTTCTACTAATATATGATTTTCATTACTATTAAAATGCTTTAATAATGTTTATATGAATTCTCATAATTTGTTAAAAACAATAAAAAAAATCATTGTCAAGATTCACTTACTTAACAAATTGCCTTTAAAGTTCAACAGTCTTCAGCTGCTTTTATCCATTTTTATGTAGAGAAAACAATGGGCATTTCTATCAATAACTGCCAAGAATATTTTATGTCTACATAAAAAGTCTTCAAGAAAGTTTTCCTTTAGCATATGCCTGGTTTTTCCTGGTATTTCGTAGACAATGCTACCCTTTTCTTCTCTAAACACAAGCCAGAAACTGTACCTGAGACTTTACACAGGCATGCCAGGGAATCTTAGACAGGGGCAATGCTGAGCGGTCACCTGCTACACATGGCATTTAACATAATCACGTGCAAAGAAACACGTATGCACTATAGCCCACTCTGGAGGACAATTAGTTGAGGGTGTGAGACAAATGGCCATTTAAGTTGCTTTGTAAAACCTGCTATGTGCAATTAGATGTTTTAAAGGAACCAATTAAAACGGCACGCTTCTTTTCCGAGCCAGAGAAAGTGTTTTAAAGTTTAAAGAATGGTTGGTAGAGGAACAAAGTGAACAACTTTTCTAAACAGTAAAATAAAACTGCTGTTATCTGAATTTATGACACAGCAGAAGCAGTCCTCATGCTGGGGTTGCTGGGAGGCAGGACAGCAACATGGCTGTTTCAGAGCCCTGGGAAGTGCCATTGTGACTGGCAGCAACCGACTTTCCTTACAGAGTGTTCATTTAGGAGGGACATTTAGTGATGAACGTGCCTGTAGGAACTGCAATGTGTGTACTGTATAAATGCCATGTAGAAACTCCCTGCACAGAGAGCCTATTCTTTATGGAAAATGAGGAGGTGTTACTTAGATCTTCATGTATAGAGTGAACCTGCTTTGTGAATGATTAAGGTATTTCTCATGTCAGTCATTAGGGAAATGAAATTTAAACCTTCAGGGAGAGAGCTATAGAGTCTTTAGAATACTCCCAACTCTGACACACACACACACACACACACAGAGGAAAAATGATGACATCACATGCTGACGAGCCATTTCTCCAGTTCTATATGTGTATATTTAATCCTTAGTTGATTAAGATAGTTTAACTTGACTTATAGTAGTAGTTTGCTCCCGTAGGCTCATATATGTGAGTATGTGGTCCCCAGATGGCACTGTTTGGGGAAGCCATGAAACTTTTAGGAAGTGGAGCATGAGTGGAAACAGTACATCACAGATGGAGGGCTTTAAGAGTTTATAGTCTTGGGCTGGAGACATGGCTCAGAGGTTAAGATCACTGACTGCTCTTCCAAAGGTCCTGAGTTCAATT
>LOEQ01006045.1:10215-20383 GCA_001685075.1 Bramus lutescens
TCACTTACACACACACACACACAGGGAATAAATGTGAGTATGAAACCCTTAACATTGTGTAAATTAATATATGTTAATAAAAATTAAGAAAACAAATAATTGTATTTAGTCTGTAATAGTGGTGACGGTTGAACTCAGGGCTTTATGTGTTTTTAACAATGATTCTACCAATGAGGTACAGGCCCAGATCTTCCTCTTTTTCTGTCCTGCCTTTCTTCCTGTTTTTTGGGGGTGGGGGTGGGTGGGTAGTGTTATATAGCCAGGGCTGCTGACTTGGAGTTTTTGTGTACCTGTGGATGACATTGAACCATTGTTACTCTGATTTTCACTTCTTGGGTGCTGAGATGGCAGGTGTTTCCTCTCACCATTTTACTCTGTAGTAGGGCTTAGACCTAGAGCTCTGTGCTTTGTATGCCAGCGCTCTACCACCTAAGCTACAGTACTAGCCCCTCGTTAATGTTTTTAATTGCTTGATTTTGATTTTGTAGTGCTGAGAATGAAACTTCATGCATGTTATGTGCATGTCATACATTTGAGCAGTGGTGTCCAGAAAAAGTCAGTGTTATTAATACTACTAACGTATATGCTTAAAAATTGCTAAGATGCTTAATTTTATGATTTGGGCCTTTTATTATTACTAAAATAATGACATGGCATATGTACGCTGCTCAGTGGTATAGTATTGTGCCAGCATATACATGATTCATGCATGGTATTTCCAGAATAGTACATACTCATCAGGAAGCATTTTATTTTATTTTATTTTATTTTACATTTAAAATTTTCTTAAGGTCTGCAAAGAAAGCAGAATTGGAAGAAAATCAGCGGAGTTATAAACAGAAAAAGAAAAGACGACGGATTAAAGTTCAAGAAGATTCCTCCAGTGAAAATAAGGTAATAATGGAATTTATTGTTTGTTTCAATTATTATTTACCCATTATATTATACTTCATAGTAAATTCACCATTTTTGTTTGTATTCCATTCAGTAATTACATTTTATTATTTAATTTTTACTATTGTTAAAAGAATCATTTGTTCTTTCTTATTTTGCTCCTTTAGCAAGAAAGTCTTTAATTCATTTTTAATATGTTATTGTATTCACATTTAAAACGTGATATAATGCGATCATAACCTTTTGATGCAGATTGGTTTCTTCCCTGCTTGTGTCTGTGTGAGGGTGGTTGATCCACTGGAACTGGAGTTTTAAACAATTGTGAGCTGCCATGTGGTTGCTGGGAATTGAGCCTGGGTCCTCTACAAGAGAAGTCAGTGCTCTTAACCACTGAGCCATTTCTCCAGCCCTAAAACATAATTATCTTCATTCATTTTTTCTTTGTTTAAATTCACAAAAATATTTTTTTCACACAATATATTCTCATCATGGTTTCCTCTTTTGAGATAGGGTTCATGTAGTTCAGCCTGACCTTGAACTAACTCTGTTTCTGAGGTAGGCATTGAATTCCTGACCCTCTTGTCTCAGCTTCCTGAGTGCTGATGTGAATATAGGGCCTCAGGCATATTAGATACCTACCCTTCACTTGAGACAATCTCCTAGGTCAGAAGGCTTTACTTTTTGAAAAACTAACTTTGGAAGCATGTTAGAATATACTATTTAATGACCTTAATTGCTTTCACAAACAATAATTTCAGGCCCATTGGACTTTTCAGAAGTTTAAAAGATAATTTGTGTGTGTGTGTGTGTGTGTTTAATGCCATGTGTGTGCAGGTAGGACTCCAAAAGAAGGCAATGGATCCCCTGGAGCCATTATGAGCCACTGGATATGGGTGCTGGGAATTGAACTCAGGTCCTCTGGAAGAACAGCAAGCCCTTTTAACTAGTGAGCCATCTCTTCAGCCCAAGACCCATTGAACTTTGTCATTTTTCTGTCTGATCTTTATTTTGCTCCTGGTGTGCTCTGATTTATGAATTTGACATTTAAAGTACCTTTTACAATAAAATATTTGCTTTCCTTCCTATCTTATTTTGTTGATGAATTGTTTTCAAGTTTGATTCTTGTTGTAGTATATATCAGCATTTCATTTTTACATCTGGGTAAACTGTTGTATATGTATATCACATTTTGAGTATTCATTCACCTGTTGTTGGACATCACTTATTTTCTCCTTTTAATTGTTTTGAGTCAGGCGATTATGAACATGCCTGTAAATATTTGTTTTTATTCCTGCATTTAGTTGTTTCTGGTATGTGTGCAAGTTGTAATTGCTGGGTCAGATTTCCACGTAGTTTTTCTCTATTGGTTACATTATTTAGTATTCTTAATAGCACTGTACTGCCTCATGTTCACTGACATTTAGTTTCTTAAATTTGGTTTTATTAATAATGACAATTACAATTTGTGTAAAATGGCATCTAATTGCAGTTTTGAATTTTTTCCTCTGACCTGTCAGTTTGGATAACTTTTCATGATCTTGTTAGCTATTTGTATACAGTTTTAAAATTAATACCTATTTGATTCTTTAGCCCTGATTCTTTTCCTTTGTTCTGGTTTAATTGAAGTTTTATTCAACACTTGTTTATTTTTGGATATAATTAATAAAGTTTTTCATCTACCCCTTGTTGGCATATTATGCAATACAACATGAAGTAAATGAATTAGAGCATTTTTACTGTTTTTCTCTGTATTTAAATTCCACAGAGCCATTCTGAAGAAGAAAAAAAGGAAGATGAGGAGGAGGAGGAGGAAGAGGAGGAAGAGGATGAAAATGATGATTCTAAGTCCCCTGGAAAAGGCAGAAAGAAAATTCGGAAGATTCTAAAAGATGATAAACTAAGAACAGAAACCCAGAATGCCCTTAAAGAAGAAGAAGAGAGACGAAAACGTATTGCAGAGAGAGAACGTGAGAGAGAGAAATTAAGAGAGGTAGCCACCGTATTTCTGTTTGATATATAACTTTCATAGACGTATGTCACAGATGCATACAGGTTTTCAAGAGTTAAATGTCTTAATAAATTGTAGATTTCTAGGTAAAATTCTTTTACACCAGTGTTAGCATGCTGTGCTTATTAGGCTATGCTTGTATAATTAAGGATTTGGAAACACTTGAGACTGTTACATGATCACAAATGATTGTCATATAGTTAGTTAGGAAAATGACTTCTTTTTTAAAATTTCTTTTTAGTTTCTAGAATTGTGTGTATGTGGTACATATGTACCATGATACACATGTGTTTATCAGAAGGCACTGTGTGATTGGTTCTCTCATTTTGCCTTTATGTGGGTTCTGGGACTCTAACTCAGTTGTTAGAATCCACTATGTGGGCTTGTGTAGAGAGCACCTCTATCTGCTGAGTTCTCTTGTCAGCTTTAAATTGATTTCTTATATGTGTAAAATTTATAACAGTTTATGTTATTTTAAATTATGGGTTTATATGTATGTCTGCATGTGGGTTTGCTACATATGTGTGTGTGTTTGCCCATGAAGACCTGAAGATGGTGTCAGATCTGTTGAAATTGGGGTTCTAGGCACTAGAGCTGCCTTCCAGACATGGGTGCTAGGAACTAAATGCTTGTCCTCTGCAAGAGCAGTTTGTGCTGTTAACCTCTGAGCCATCTCTCTAGCCCCAGGATTTCTCTTTTTGAATGAATTTTATAGTGAAAATGCTGTCAAATATATGTATGGAAAATTATATAGTAATCCTCCGTTTATCCTTTATTCCAGTGTCATCCATTACTAACAGTACCAGATTTGTTTCATATATTTACCTACTTTTGGATTGTTTTAGAGTAGATCCCAGAAATGGTATCATCATCTATCAATAGTTGAGACTATAACATTAAAAAGATAAGGATATTTTAAACATTATTATAAGGTCGTATTATATTTTATTCCTTCAAGTTATAAGATTTTGATCAATGCGTTCTTTTTAAGTTGCGCTGCTTTGAATTTCTATATTTTTATTTTTCTGTGTTGTGACCTCTACAACTCTTGGGATACATACACCTGTTGACTTTTTATGGGTGTCTTTGTGAGTTGCCTTTTATGGTGAGCTCATCCCTTATCAACACTCAGAACCCAATAGAAAGGGAACACAAAATTAAACCAGATATAAGAATACATTTAAAGTCAATAAATGCCAGCTATGACACCACTAAGAACCACAGGAAGAAAAATAGCCAAAATAATGATAGAGAGTAAGCTACGAAGTGAAAATTATTATAAAAATAATAATAATGAATATATTTAATTAATATGAGGTAGGGAAATAAGCAAAGAAAGCATATTATATGGAGGAAAAGAACTTCTTGTCTTTACTAGCAGATGCTACTCATGGTCACAGTAAGCTTTTCTACTGTGGTCTGGGTAAGTGGCTAGCTCCTGTATGCAAGTGAGACTGACAAAGTTTCTAAGACAAAAAGTTCTCCCTCCATGTGCTGTGTTTCTTGTGTGCATCAGAACCCGGGAGGAGGATGCAAAGCATTCTATACCATAGCAGAGGGGAGAACTCACAGATCTGCCCAAGGAAAGAGGTTTCAGACATCAAGGGGTTTTCCGCCTATTTGAAAATGTTTGCATACACTTAACCACTTTAAAGAAGATAAATTCATTATCTTACCATTATTAGAGAAGTTGGGAGTGACCTAGCTGGGTATGACTCTACTGGATCCTCTGCTCAGTGTTTCATTAAGTTTAAGAAATTAACCAGGGCTATACTTTCATCTAAGAGTTTGTGTTATTTTCTCAACTGGTTAACATAATGTGTTAGTTTCTTGCAGTTACATACATAGTCCCTTATGTACTACACGCTTCTTTCTGCTACATGGCATGTTGCTTCCATTTTTTGCTCCATAGGAAAGCATTTCAATCTTTTGAATGGCTAACTTTGAGTTCAGGCCTATTTAGGAGAGTGTGTTTTGATTAAGTCTAAGTTAAATGATGATTAGTCATATCTGGGACTAATATCACATTGTATTTATAGGTCTTAACCACACTCAATGAGGGCAGATTATGCAAGGCATTTATATCAAGAGGCAAGAATGCTGGTGCCATTTTAACATTTTGCCTACCATGTCTTGCAAACAGGCCAAGGCATTTTAAGAAATTAAATTTTTTTATAGTGGCTTTTCCTTGTGCTATGCCATGATACCATCTATGCTGGGACATAACTGTTGAATACTTATGTACTAAATTCTTAATATATGCTGCTTTATTTTCCACAGTTCCTCTGAGGGCTCTTGAAACACATTCCTAATTTTCAAGTATAGAAACTAATGATAAGAAAATTTACATAGCAAAATGAAATGGAATTTGGACCTAAATGTATATGCTCAACTCTGTCTCTCAGTATTATTCTTGATGTGTTTATCACTTAAAATTTCGTGTAAATTCAGTATCCATGTAATTCATTACGAGCCTGTGATTTAATTTCCAATTTTTATGTATAAAATTTCCTAGTTTCTTAATGTTTGCTTCAAGATAACTTCTAGGCTAGATGTGGTGGTAAACACCTGTAATCACAGCATTTAGGAATGGGAGAGAGGTTGACTTCAAGGGCGTACTTTTTTTCAGTTTTTAGAGACCATGTTTCATGTTGCAAAGTTTGTTTATGAACTCAATATTTCGCTAAGGCTGTCTTTGACCCGCTGATTTTCCTGAGTCTACTTTCCAGGTGGTAAGAGTATAGGCTTTGTCACCATGCTTGACACAACGTTTTGTTTAGTTTTCTATGTTAGGGAATTGAGCCTTAGGGCCTGGCACATGTTAGGCAAACTCTCCACTATCCAGTCATACCCCACCTCTACAATTTTTCTAATTAAGAATTTTTGTTCGTTTTTTGCATGTGACAATAAATTGTTCACATAAGCATTTCTTTTGTTAAAACATCATTGGGTTTGGGCTATATGGAAGCAATTTTCTAGGTCTAAATCTGTTGCTTAGTTCCTATCTTTGAAGTGTGAGTTAGGGTTGACAAAAAATGTGTGTACACATACTTGTGCTCGTGTGTATGTTAAATTAAGGTTTTTGTTAGTATATATGTATTTTTGTGAGTGAGAGGTGGATATTTATGTAGAACTCAGAGTTCAGCCTGGAGTGTCATTCCTTGGGAACTATCAACCGCACTTAAGATAGGGACTCGCAGGGACTTGGAGTTGGCCGGGTATATTATGCTGACTGGCTTCTGAGTGATAGACTCTGCCTTTCTCTACTACCACAAGGGATAGCTTGCCTCTTTCTTTCTTGCCTTCTTTTGTCCTTTTGTTCTTCCCCCTTCCCCTGCCTAATTGCCTGCCNNNTCCTTCCACGCATTTTGAGGATTGGACTCAGGTCCACATACTTGTACAAGCAAGTACTTCACTGACTGAGAGAGCTATTTACTTAAAATCCTACTTAATACAACTGTATTCAAATATTTTGGGTGCTATAGTGATTTCAAGCCTATATGAGATTTTCTTTTTCTCTGGAAAACATGAACCTGGGTATAGGTGTGTTTATACTTTGGAAAAATCTAGTTAAGATTGATACTAAGCTGGACAGTGGTGGCTAATGCCTTTTATCCCAGTACTTGGCTCGTAGAGGCAGTGGATCTCTGTGTGTTTCAGGCCAGCCTGATCTACAAGAGTGAGTTCTAGGACAGCAAGGACTGTTACACAGAGAAACTCTGTATTGAAAACAAAAAAAAAACCCACAAAAACAAAAAAGATTGCTACTCCACCATTGCTTGAAAGATTTCCGTGAGCTTAACTATCAACAACTCCCTTTTTTGTAGGTGATAGAAATTGAGGATGCCTCACCTACCAAGTGTCCAATAACAACCAAATTGGTTTTAGATGAAGATGAAGAAACCAAAGAACCTTTAGTGCAGGTTCATAGAAACATGGTTATAAAATTGAAACCCCACCAAGTAGATGGTAAGAAGATATTAAATGATTCAATCACTTTTAGCTAAATTTTACCTATATTTTGTTTTCTTCTGTTTGTCTAGCATTTTGTTACGTTGTAGAGCAATAATATGATTACAGCTGTTACAGATCTTACCAGGAAGGGAGATCAAGTTTTAGTGACTGCAAGCATAGTGTTTTAAATTGGCAAGAAGTGCTCCTACAAGTGGGAAGCAAAATACACAGTGCTTGGCTAGAGCAGTTAGGAAGAAACACAGTTAACCAAAAGCTGTCTTAGGGAAATGCCATTTCAACATTTTCAAGTAAGTGTTTAATTGATTTTTCCCACATTAGTATTAGGAAGTTATTCAAATGTTCCTATTCTCTGCTGTGTTACTATAGAACTACTATTTTAATTTTAAATGTATATGTGAAGTAGTCCATAAGGGAAATTCAATTGTTCCTACTTCTTGGATTACCAGCCCTGTTTATTGTTCAGTTTCTATTGTTCAATGAACAATTTTCTTCCCAGAATAGTTTTCTGGTTGATTCAGTAGCCCTTAATGTGTATTTGATAGGAAGCTCTGCCCTCTTTGGTTAAAGTTTCTGTTTTTCAAGTATTCTTCTACCTTTTAAAGCTATCTTAACGTATAGAGAAATCTAGTGTTATAGTTTAGGGTATTTGAACAGACATCCCTCTGTTTTCTGCTTGTGTTTTAGTTCTGCTTTACTTTAGCAGGAAAAAACCCCAATTCTATTTGTATTAATCATGTCTTTAGTCAACAACAACAAAATATCTTTAGCACCCATTGTTTTTTGAATGCTATTGGGTGTTGGAGAGATGGCTCAGTAGCTAAGAGTACTTGTTGCTCTTGAAGGGCAACTTGGTTCGATTCCCAGCACTCATATGGTATACATTTAGACACATAAAATAAATGTTAAAAAAACAAAATCTAAAAGCTTACTGTTTCTTACAAGTTTTGGTTTCTCATTCTTAGGTGTTCAGTTTATGTGGGATTGCTGCTGTGAGTCTGTGAAAAAGACAAAGAAATCTCCAGGTTCAGGGTGTATTCTTGCCCACTGCATGGGCCTTGGTAAGACCTTGCAGGTAAGAGCTATAGGAAATAAACCTATCCATTTTGCACATATACTAATAGGTGTTTTGGATTCTGCTGTGTTTTAGGTGGGTTGTAGAGATACAGCAGTAAAGAAGGTCCCTTCTCAAGTATTATATATTGCATATTGTGGTGAGGAATGAAATTTAAAAATGTACTTTCTGATACTGTGTTAAAAGGGGCGGATCAAGAGTTAGGGTAAACATATTTAAAGACATGATATTTGTGTATGCATATTCATATATGTGCATAAAAACAAGGGAAAAAGAGGCCATAAATTAGATAGAGAGCAAGGAAGAGTATGTGCGAAGTTTCAGAGGGAAGAAAGAGAAGGAGGAGATGATACAATTATTTTATAAAATCTCAAATAAAAGAAAAAGATAAAAACCCAAATATTCTTGACAGCACTACAAAAAGAGTGATGTTTTTGTAAAGGTGCTGAGTGATAGAGTTGAGGCAGTGTGCTTGCAGGTGTGACTACCAACAGCTTCAAGGATACAAGGTGAAATTTGTTTTTGTTTTTCAAGACAGGGTTTCTCTGTGTAACATTTCTGATTGTTCTGGAACTTGCTTTGCAGACCAGGCTGTCCTCAAACTCACAGATCAGCCTGCCTCTATCTCTCATGTGCTGGGATTAAAGGCATGCACCATGACTGCCTGGCCTTCTTACTGAACTTTATAGTTTGTGATGGTAATAAGAATTTAAAACTTTAAAGTCCTTTTCACTACTAAAACTCCTTCATTTCTAGGACTGGTTTTAATGTTATATTTCTTCATCTATATTTTGTATGGGTTTGAAATTATGATCTTGCTTTTTTGGCTGGCTTGTTATTTAAAGCAAACTGAGTAAGTTGTGATTGTTTGATTTTTCTAATTTGTTTTGTGTATATTTAAATGGAAATGTAACTTTATTTACTTTATTGTAGGTGGTCAGTTTTCTTCACACAGTTCTTTTGTGTGACAAATTGGATTTCAGTACAGCTTTAGTGGTTTGTCCTCTTAACACTGCTTTGAACTGGATGAATGAATTTGAGAAGTGGCAGGAGGGACTAAATGATGATGAAAAGCTTGAGGTAACAGTTATGCTTCCTATTGAAGCAATAGCATGAGATTCCTATATGGAAAGAAGATTCTCAGTTACTAATGCACATTTCAGTGGCAGTATTTAAAACTCAGTTGTCTTAATAGCTACTGTTAAACCTTTATTTTTCAAGGTCTCTGAATTAGCAACCGTGAAACGTCCTCAGGAGAGAAGTTATATGCTACAGAGATGGCAAGGAGATGGTGGCGTTATGATCATAGGTTATGAGATGTACAGAAATCTTGCTCAAGGAAGAAATGTGAAGAGTCGGAAACTTAAAGAAATTTTCAATAAAGCTTTAGTTGATCCAGGTAAGGTACTATCAGCGCTGACATGACAAAGCCAGTTGAAAAATATGTGTTTATCTGTAATTTAAGAGTTATTAATTGAATACTTATTAAGTAGCCAGTACTTGTTTCCTTTGTCCATTAGGTTTTATTTTTTCTTAATTCTAATTATAATTTAAATAACGAAATCATCTTAAATACTTTTAGTGTTTCGATCTGAGGTTGGTATATTAGAATTTTAACTATTGTATCATTTCAGCAGATTTTTTTTCAGTGTATCTTGTGAATGGTTTTAAACAGTTTTTAAAATCAGGCATGGTGGCATGTGCCTATAATCATAGCCCTCCCTATTTGACAGTGATGTCTCTGTGACTAGCAGAGGGTCATCTTTGCCTTCTGATCCTCCTGCCTCCACTTCCTGAGTGATGGAATTATTGACATTAACCCTGTCACGTGGTTTATGTGATGATGTGGTACTACAGATTAATCCCAGTGCCTCATGCATGCTAGGGCACATCCCCAGCCTGAAATTTAATTTTGAAGTAAGTTACTTTGGGCATGGCAAATATCTGTAATCCTAGTATTTCTGAAATGGAGTCAGTAAGATCATATGTCCATCTGAAACAGGATGGGGCATGCACTAGTGGGTGAGTGGGTGAAAGCTGTTACTCTGCATGCATGATGATCTGAGTTCAGTTTCTGGGAATTGGTGCAAGAATGGATTCCAGAATCAGTTCAAGATGACAATGATATTTTTATTCTTAAATTTCATCTTATTTAGTCTGAGAGGGAGAGATGAGAGAGGAGAGAGAGAGAGAGAGAGAGAGAGAGAGAGAGAGAGAGA
>LOEQ01006045.1:20419-31692 GCA_001685075.1 Bramus lutescens
AGAGAGAGAGAGAGAGATTATAGGAATGAGTAGAATCAATGAATGTGAACATATGTGTTCCATGGCTTGCATGTACAGAGGACAGAACACAACTTTTGGCACCTTTCTACCACCGTGGGTTTCTGTGTTAGAGGTCATGCATTTGCAACAAGCCTGAGCACTTTGACTTACTGAACCATCTGTCTGGCTCCCTTTTATTTTAATGGTTGTCTGAATGCTATTGGAAATTGGAAGCCGGCATATAATTCTGTATGCTTCTGTTTTCTCTTCTTTGTCCACTACTTTGAGGTTCTTAGACATTCTCTTTGGCTCCTAGTTAGTACATCTTGTATAGCAATTTACCAGTTATTTAACTCATGAGCACATTGCTGCCACTTCATGAATTTTTGTTTTCTTAGCCACCAACAAAGTTGGTACAGTTTTAGGTGAGAAGAGGAAGCTAAGAGAATATATGCAAAAGATTTAAAACAAGACTTAGTGTTATGTGGCGGAGATGGGAGGTAAAGAGACAGATCACCACAGAGCCAAGGTCAAAAAAATGTAAACAACAATTCTTGGAGAGACTAGTAGATCAGAGGACAAGCAGGAGCTCTTAGGAACACAAAGGAGAGGAGGGCTAGTTAGCTGAGTAAATGCCTTCAATTCTAAACCTTCTACAGAATTAAGTCTTGCTGTTCAGTTTCCCAGCAAACAATTCCAGGTGCTAGGTGTACAGTATCCAGCTTGATCTGAATTTAATAGGTTTTTCTTGATGTAGCCTAACACTGCTTTAGTAAATTCTGGTTAATGTGTAATACAATTCTAAATGTTGTTTTAGCTGGTAAGATGCTTATTTTACTTTAAAATGTATTCATTTACTTTAATTTTCAAGTTATTTTAAAAGTATTTTTGGTGTAAGTGTTTTGTCTGCATTTATATCTGCACCATGTGTGTGTCTGGCACCTGAAGATGCCTGAAGAACTTGTTAGGTCCCCAAGAACTGGAATTACAGAAAGTTATGAGCTGTCCTTTGGCCTTTGGAAACTGAACCTAGGTCCTTTATAAAAGCAGCAAGTCCTCTTAGCCTTTGAGCCATCTCTCCAGTCCTTGCTAGTTAATTTTTAAGTTTAAATGTCTAGGTTATCCTTGTTATGACTTCAATAATACTTTGGTTTTCCATTAATGTTTTGTTAAATTGTGTGTGTGTGTGTGTGTGTGTTTGTGTGTGTTGGGGGGGTTGTGACAAGGTTTTTTTCTACATAGTTGAGGTGGGTTTTGTTCCCTTGTCCTTGTCACTGTCCCCTTAAGATTAGAGATAGTTTTAAGTCTCAAACTATTTGTATTGCAATGAGTATCTCATAATATATACCATGTATAACATATACCAAGAGGAATGTGTTTAAAACATAAAATAGTCCCAGCATGTAGTGTTAGTTATTTTAAATAAGCTGCAAATGTTTTATGACTTCTTGTAATTAGTTTTATCATTTTTAAAATACTTAGTTTTATTTATGTGTGTGGGTGTTTTGCCTGCATGTATTTTTGTGCACCAGGTTCATGCCTGTTGCTCGTGGAGGCCAGAAAAATGTGTCAAATTTCTTGGAAATGGAGATATGGATGGTTCTGAGCCATGATGTAGGTGCTAGAGGTGGAAGCCAGGCAGGTCCTGTGGAAGAACATCAAGTTTTTATAACCACTGAGCCACTTCTTTATTCAGCCCCTATATTATTCCTTATAGAGTTTTGATATTTGTCTTTTTCATGTTTATATAAATTCTTCTTTGTCTTTTGTGATAATTTTAATGTAATCTATAGCCAAAATATTATCTTTGAAGTTATTTCATTCTAATTGTTAAAAGTGCTTAAGCATTTTAAAGTATCTTAGTTCTAAAAGTTATTTCTTTTTTGTCATCCCCCAGAAGATAGTTCTTTTTGAAAAACCCAAGTCTGTTGGGAGTGATCTTCTTCACTTGTATTTCTCTCTTTTTATGTTGGTTAAGTCTTTTGTTTATTTGTTTATTTGTTTTTCAGGCAGGGTTTCTCTGTATAGCCCTGGCTGTCCTGGAACTCGCTCTATAGACCAGACTGGCCTCAAACTCACAGAGATCTTCCTGTCTTTGTCTCCTGAGTGAGTGCTGAGATTAAAGGCATGTGCCAATATCACCTGGCTGTTGGTAAAATCTTTAAGCTTTAGTCTTCAAGGTTTATAGACCTTAATACTATTTATAGTAATACATTAATACTTGGCTGTGGTTGCTTTGATTAATACTAATCAGTGCCATCTCAACCATACACAGTGACACATAAAATATGATTGTGCTTGTAATAATGTTACCTTCTTTCAAGACCAGTACTATAAAATGATTAACCATAGATACTTTCATGAACAGCCTTTTTAGTTTCATTGGTTTTAAATTTAAGCATTGTTTTTGTATACATTTTTATAGGCCCTGATTTTGTTGTTTGTGATGAAGGCCATATTCTAAAAAATGAAGCATCTGCTGTTTCTAAAGCTATGAACTCTATACGATCAAGAAGGAGGATTATTTTAACAGGAACACCACTTCAAAATAACCTAATAGAATGTGAGTTAATATATGCCTTTATGTCTTAGAATGCTGTTGTTGACTCATATAATTTTGCACTGTTACCATTTTCCTTCCTTCCGTTTGTTGTAGTCCCTTACCATGATCTATGGTTGATTCTTCTGTAAAAGAACAACATGCTCATAAGTGAAATGCTGTATGGATATGAGTAGCATACCACAAGACATGTGCTGTTGTCATTGCTCAGATATAGCTAAGGAAACTCGAATATTTGAAAAAGTATCAGAATTCTTTAACGATTGCTTTAAAATATACAAAATGTATATGTGCTTATTCAATGTGTCTTATACGGTTGTATATCCAGTTTGGAGGAAGTACTAGTGAGGAAACAAAAAGAGGCTAAGTGTGGTTGTATACACCTTTGATCCCATCACTGAGGAGGTTTATTTTTGTGAGTTCTAGGGTTGCCAATACTACACAGTGAAACCTCCTCTCCACTTGCAAAAAAGTATAAAAAGAAATGCTGGTTGTGAACAATTTTTGGAAGAGAAAACGGAAATATACAGAGAGGTGCCCTGTGACTATCCTTCATTTTCTTGGAATGGAACAGGAGCTTATTTAGCAAATTCCAATTGTCATTATACTTTTGTGTTTTCCATTACTTCAGGCTTTTTATTATTTTTTCCCATTGTTCTTTTGTTCTCCTTACTATAGAAATGCTATTTTACATTGTGGTGCTGTTTAATATATGGCAAGTGGTGGCACCTTTAAAGGCTTGCACAGCTGAATCAAGAACAGAATTAGCTGCATAATTTAGTCATAGTAGCTTATTATCTACTTTTATTACTTTTATTTCGCATTTTTTTACAACATGCCCTCACTGACCATAAAATCATCATTATAGTTATATATACTTGTTTTGTTTTTCTTGTAAAGAATAGTGATTTAGAATCAATCACTTTTTAGAAGAACTAGGCCTAGGGTTTATGGATGGTCTCTTTCAGTTTCTCATATGATTTATGTAGTTCTAGATCAGACTTAGAACCAGATAAATTTTCCTAAACTTGACTTTTTCTCCTCACCTCCCTTCCTGCCTCCAGTTCCCCTTCCCTTTATAATCTGAGGTTTTTGCATGAGCAATATATTGGGGAGTTTTTCTGGGTTTCCATCTTTAATGTATTAATGAATCAATGTTTTGTCTCTTAGATCATTGCATGGTTAACTTTATCAAGGAAAATTTGCTTGGATCCATCAAGGAGTTCCGGAATAGATTTATAAATCCAATCCAGAATGGTCAGTGTGCAGATTCTACCATGGTAGATGTGAGAGTGATGAAAAAACGTGCTCATATTCTCTATGAGATGTTAGCTGGATGTGTTCAGGTACAGATGCTTCCATAATAAGAATACTGCCATCCCACATTATTTTCTGAGTTGAAGCTTCAACTACTTTTGTTTCTTTTTTTTTTTTAGTTTTGCATCTCTTTAAAAATCTGCCATTCATTCATATTTGTAATGTTTCACAGTTTAAGAACACAGTTGATTAATGCTCTTGCCCCATATATTGCTATGTTCATGTTTAAATTCATTGTCCTAAGAAAAGGGAGTTCTAAAGACGCACAGCTGTTATGATTAAGAAATTCTTTTTTGTACTATGGCATGGTGTTCAGAACCTCACTGTTTGAAATAGTTATAGTAGAGGCTAGTATGAACTAAGAGTAGAACTGATTTTCAAGTAATCCTTAACACCATTTTAGGGGCTGGCAAGATGGCTTAGTGGGTAAAGGTGCTTGCCGCACAGGCGTGGCAACCAGAGTTTAATCCCTGGAATTCTGTAAAAGTGGAAAGAGAAAATTTGCTCACATAGTTGTCCTCTGGGCTCCACATTTATGCTGTGACACACATGTGGTTCAGATATTCATTCACTCTTTAGTCATACATCCAGACGCACACACACATGCACACACTGGTTTTGTTACTTTCAGGTATATACTGAACAGGTTAGTAGTGTTATTTAAGTAAGACTGTTGGTGAATCTATGTTTATAGATAGGTAAATATCTTGTTATCAATTCAGAAATTTTAAGATCTGCATTCTCTCGGAGGACACTAAACCCTAAGGGTAGCTACAAAGATGATCTACAGTGAAGCAGAATATCTTTTAGGGTGGCTGTAATGCTGTCATAGAAGACAGTTGTGTTTGATTAGGTTGGCTACATGTACTCATAAGTACTTTGTTTCTTTATTGCTATTATTACCCAAGTAGTAAGTTGGGTTTTTTTTGTTATTTTGTTTTGTTTTAAGTAGTTATTTCTATTCAGCTAGTATTAGTATTATTTTCTGTCCCTACAGTAACATGGTTCCATTGGTGTTTCTTTTTTTTGTTGTTGTTGTTGTTGTTTGTCTTTTTTTTAAAGCGTGACTTATTTTCTTAGAGGGACATACATAGCTTCGTAAGTTATGTGTTAATGTTTGTCATAATTCAGATTGTCTTAGAATTAGAGTTTTGTGTGTATGTGTGTGTTTTCCTTTTTTTAATTTTTCTCCTTTGAGATGAGTTTTCTTTTTAGCCTAGGCTGGCTTGGAAGCCTCAGCATCTCAAGTGTTAGGATCACAGGCATATGCCTTAATAGTTGGCTACGTGACACTTTTATTTTTTCCGAGACAGGAGTTTCCCTGTGTAGCCCTGGCTATACTGAAACTTGCTTTGTAGACCAGGCTGTCCTCAAACTCGCAAAGATCTCGCTGCCTCTGTCTCCAGAGTGCTGGGATTAAATGTGCACACTACCACTGCCCTGCCTATGTGACACTTTTGATTCCCATGATTTACGTGAAAAGTCATTTTTGATAGTATTACTTACTACATGACTTCTCCTACTTATATATTTTTTTAAATCCCGAAAAGATTATCTTGAGAACTTGAATTTTATGAAACGATCACAGATTTTATTTTAAAATCTGATGGGCATGTTGCAGTATGTTTTTTTAAACTAATGTATCATATTATATAGTCATATGACATATATTATGTATAGTCATGTGGTTCCTGTTACGACTTGAGAGGGTAAATATCATTTAGAAAATATTGACTATGTGTCTTTCAACTCCCAACAAATGAGAGCTCTTCAGTTTTTATGTTTATATAACTGATTTGCATTCTGTTTTTAATTGCAGAGGAAAGATTATACAGCATTAACAAAGTTTTTGCCTCCAAAACATGAATATGTATTAGCTGTGAGAATGACTGCTATTCAGTGCAAGCTCTATCAGTACTACTTAGATCACTTAACAGGTAACAAATACATTCAGTTGTTTTCATCTTCTGTATGAATATGCTCTTGGTAATTTTGCCGTTTTTAAGTTTATTTCATATTTTTTTTACATTTGAATGAAATAAGTATGCTTAAGACATATATAGATCTAATCTACATGGGAAGTAGAAAAAGACAAGGTCTTCTGAGTAAATTGGGATCATGGGGACTTTGGGGGAGTGTTGAAGGGGAGGGGAGCAGAGAAAAATGTAGAGCTCAATAAAAGTCAATAAAAAAACGCAATGTTTATAATTAAAATTACTATCCAAGCTAAGTTCAAGGGACAAACTTAAAGCAATAATTGTTTAGCTGAAGTGTTCTTCAACTAAACATTGTAAATATGGGAACCTCAGCTTGATTTTCAGCACCGCCAACAATATGCAAGAAAATGCCCACAAGTATCTGTGTATTATGTGAATAAAGCCTTTAATTAGTTAGGAACTAGTTCAGGTCAGGCATGGTGGCACCCGCTTTTAGTCATAGCTCTGGGGAGATCGAGGCAAGTGGATCTCTGAGTTTGAGGCCAGCATGGTGTACAGGGTGAGTTCTAGGAAAGCCAGGGCTCCACAGAGAAACCCTGTCTTGAAAAAACAAAACAAAACCAAAAAAGGGCTACTTCAGAAGAATTACACATGCGGAGTAAATCTGTGAAAGAAAACAAAAAAATTCAGAGTAATTTTTAAAATATTCTACATTTGTATGGAAAAGTATTTAAATTATATCCATGAAATTGTGTCTTAGTTACCAAGTTCACAAGGTTTAAAGACAAAATCCAAGGCAAACCATATTATCGTTAGGGTTAGGGTTAGGGTTAGGGCCATGTTATAATTTAAAAAACCAAAGAAATGTTTAAAATGTTGACTGAAGTACTGTTAATTTATTCTTCTCAGTACCTTTTAAAAACTAGAATGCACAGGTATTATTATCTATGTGTCCTACCCAGTATACTTGATATTATACTTCTTTACATAATAAAACCTGGTCTCTGGTTTGGAGTTAGGTTTCTACTTATTGGCCCTAACTGATGAATACATATAATAAGAATTGTAAATATAGGTGAAAAGTTGCCCTTTAGCCCACCTGCATATAGTTATTGATTTAAAAAGAAGGTAGACTTGGTGGCATATACCTATAATCTAAGTGTTTAGGAGGTGACAGCAGCAGGATTAGTAGTTCAAGCCATTGTTTTCTGTTACATAGGGAGATGGAAGCTCCCTGAGATGAGATGCACAGACATCTTGAGAGATGCTTAGCTGGGAATGGTAGCAGGCATCTTGCTGTGAGCTCCAGGCCATCCTGTTCTACATAATGAATTCTGGGACAGCCAGCTGCTTAGTCAGACCAGGTTGGGGGAGTAGGCAAGAGGAGAGGGAGAGACAGAAAGATGGAAAGGGAGAAGTGGGGCAGGCTTGACAGAGTAAGAAAATCTAGTAAATGTCTCATCTGAAAAAAATGAAAAACAAAACTGGGTGGGAACAATGGTGGTCTTTAATTCCAGGACTTGGGAGGTAGAGGCAGGCAGATCTCTGAGTTCAAGGCCAGCCTGGCCCACAAAGTTGAGTTCCAGGAAAGCCAAGACTGTTAAACAGGGAAACTCTGTCTCGAAAACTAAAAAACAAAACTAACAAAACAAAACTGAGCAGGAATCACCTTCTCTCTCCTCGCTTCTTAGCCTCTTCTGCCTCCCTTTGTTTTCTTCTCCCACTCACCTTTCGCACTTTCAGATACGGTCTCCCTGTGTTCACCCGGCTGTCTTGTACTCTTGGGCTCAAGCAGACAATCTCATCCCATCCTCTCAATGGGGTTATCACACACATCCATGCATTGCCTCATTCAATGAATTACCAAAAAGTGTGAAGGACTATATTTAAGCACTAAAACTAACCTGGCATGGTGACACATGGCCTGTGATCCAGGTACTCATGAAGCTGCAGCAGGAGGATCTCAAGTTTGATGCCAGCCTTGGCTTCCTAGCAAGTTCCATATCAGCGTATGTTACAGAGTAAAAGCCTATCTCAATTGATAAAAAAAGATGAAAGATAACTTGTGATAAAAGGTAACCTAAGTGAATCCTGTCTAATAAGGTACTTATATGTAGAACATATATAACGGACTTTTACAACTCAGTCATAAATGGACATTCCTGCCTAGTGTGGTAGTCTGCACATATAATCCCTACACTGAGCGGCTAGGATAGGAGAATCAGGAATTTCAGTCCAGCCTGGGTTAATAGAGAAAGTGTCTCAAACTTCCCTCTCCTGCAAGCTCTGGTAGATGTTAAGGAATCAAGAAGACTTTTCTTCAAAGAATATAAACTGGCATTTACTCATATTATTACTCAGGAAATGAATGCAAGGCAGGCACACAGTGATGGATCACTATACATGAAATAGGATATGAGAAAAGAAAAGTAAAAAGTGGCCAAGATTTAGAATTATTGACCTGTTCTAATCCTAGATGTATACACAATTGAAATGAAGTTTTAATTTCAATGTTGATCATAACATTTTTCATAAATACATACCCAAGTGCAGAAACGATGTTTGTTAACAAAATGAATGGATGAAGAAACAAGGACTATACATATAATGGGTAATATTTGGCAATAAGGAAGCCATACATAAGTGTTTATGATGCTGCTTATATGAAACATGTATTGGCAAATCTACAGATTCATTACATGCAGTATGGCTAAGGGCTATGCAAAGGAGGGAATGAGGAGGTTGAGGCTAAGACGTCTGTAGTGTTTTCTGGTGGTGATGAAAGTATTTTCAAGCTGAATTTTGGGGTTGAGGTGTAGCTCAGATGCATGATGCTTAACCATCATGTGTTTTACTCTAGAATCAATACCCACCACTGCAAAGACAAAACCAGCAAAGGCTTTCTAGCAGCCAAAAGTCTCTGAATTGTGACAATGGTTGTGAGTAGAGTAAAAGTCACTGGATTTTATACTTTTAATTTGTAATTTCATGCTGTATATATTATAGCTCTGTAAAACTTTTTAGGGGAGAAACAAGGTCTTGATGTATATATCTGGATGATTTTGAACTCATGATCTTCTGTTCTGAGCTTTTGAGTACTGGAAGGAAGTACAGGCATGCATTGTATTCCCATCCTTAATAAGTCTTTGAAAGAAAAACAGTGACTTATTTTCAAAAGTTATATTCAGTTATTCTGTTGTTTATTCTTATGATTTCAGAGTCCTATATAACATCAAGATTTTTTGTAGCATTTCTTTAAACTGTATTTGCTTTACCCGAGCATGCCAGTTGCTATGCTCCAATAATTCCTTCATCTTTTTTTCACATATCTTTGTTTTTACTAATGCTTTCCTGTTATCCTGTGATGAGAAGCACTTTTGACCATAGTTCCTGATATTCATTTGACTAAGGATTAATTTTCCTCAAGAAATTGATGTTTTTCTTAAGCAGTCAGCCTGAAGATTTTATTATTCTGGTATCCCACTATAGTGTAATTTATAAATCAAACACAGCTTGTGTTGAACTGTTTGGTGGTACAGACAAGATTTCTGTAGTATCTCCAATCTTGCTTCTTTCGTCAAATATTGAAGCAAGAACATCACAGTTTTTAACACAATTCCTTTAGAGGACAGTTCAGCAATGATGTGTAATGCCTGAATATTGAAGCCAATTAGCAAATGATGGAACGGCATGGTTTCGATTTCAACTGATGTAAAAAATGTTTGCACATGAAAAGTAAGCCACATTCTTCAACTTTCTAGACCTGCGTTGAAATAATTTAATATCATATTCTTTTCAGTTATGTGTGAATATATAGAATTCTCTTGGGTACTTTGTATTAGGTATGTGATGTCTTGGAAATTTTTTAAGTCATCTTAAGTGTTTATTTCCACTAATTGACTCAAATATTAGAGGATATAAAATCAGATTTTTGTGTTAAAGGAGACTATTTCATCAGTGCATATTCTGAGATAAACTAATTGTAGAACTAACTCCTATAAGGTGTTTCCTTATTTCTTTTAGTTGGTTTTTCCCTTTCCTTTTTTTTTGGTTTTTCAAAACATGCTTTCTCTGTAACAACTTTCTGGCTTTCCTGGAACTCACAGAGATTTGGCAGCCTCAGCGGGGGTTCACAACCCTAATCTCCGTTTCACCACCACCATCCAAGCCAGCCTCAAAGTTTCTATCTAGCTAGGAGTGTCTTTAAATTTATGGTTCATTTGCCTCTGTGTCCCAAATCCTAAGATCATAGGCTTGTGCTACCATATTCCTTTTCAGTTCTGTTTTCAGATTCTCTTGTTACCCTGACACTTAACATGTAGAACAGATTGGCCTCAAACTTGATTCTGCTTCCTAAGTGTTGTGATTAAAGATGTGCACTGCCACATCCAATTTTTGATTTTTTTAATTACATTTATTTTTTATGTGTATGTGTACACACTTGGATCATGGCACTCATGTGCAGGTTAGACCACAGCCTGTAATGCTCAGTTCTCTGCTACCTTATATGGGTTCTGGGGATCAAGTTTAGGCTTAGTAACATGTGCCTTTCCCAGCCCCACATTGGCCCCAAGTTTCCCCTCATTATTTTTTCTTCTTCCAACAATATGGCCACGAAACACAAAAGGCTTTTAGTGATTCCTAGAATAGCTAAGCAGATCATCATTGGACTTAAATGAGTAACATTATGAACTATACTTAAGACACCCTTATGTATACATCTGTCTATATAGCAAGAAAATTAAATAGCTGATCAAGTATACCTGTTCTTTTCTCATACATTTTGTGCATAGAAATAATACCTAAAATGCACTCTTAGCAGTTTATAGTATACATTACATTATAGTCCTTATGCTTATTATTATGTCTGTCTGTAGAACATTATCATATGTGATTGAAATTTTGTACCTGTTCCCCTCCATCTCTTCATTTTCCCCAGCTCTTTGTTTCTCTCAGTTATTTTGTATTTCTGTGGATTTCAGGTCTTTGATTTTTTTTCCTTCCATAGTAGTAAGATCACTCACTATTATTTGTCTGTCTTTACCTAGAATATTATCCTCCCCTACTCTCATTTATATTTTGTTCAGCATAATTTTTGAAAGAAGCATTTTTGAGTTGTCATAGTTGGGAAGAATTGCTGGAGGCCTATCTGTATGGAGCAATGCTTTATCTATCTGTACTAGATGAAGAGGCCATGAATACAATTTAAGACATTTCAAAAATCTAAGGGAAAGTATGTATTTTTAGTGACCTTTTTAATTAAAATTGCAGTGAGCCCCCCATTATGGGACTGATAACAGATTATAGTTTGTGTTAGTAGTTATGACTTTGTTGTGACTAAAATCAGAACTTTTAAAATTATTATTTATTTATTTATTATGTACACAATATTCTGTCTGTGTATTGAGGGCACCAGACCTCATTACAGATGGTTGTGAGCCACCATGTAGTTGCTGGGA
>LOEQ01006045.1:31937-50202 GCA_001685075.1 Bramus lutescens
CCCCACAGTCTGCCCCAGCCTTATGATTGTCACCCGCATTCAGAGGGTCTAGTTTGGTCCTAAGCTGGTTCCTTCCCATTAGCTCAGGTAGACTGTTTCAGTGGATATACCCATCATACTCTCGACCTCTTTGTTTATATTCTTGCTCCTCACACTCTTCAACTGGACTTTGGGAGCTCAGCCCAATGCTCCACTGCAGGTTGCTGTCTCTGTTTCCATCAGTTGCTGGATGAAGGTTCTATGGTGATATTTAAGATAGTCATCAACCTATCTTAAATATCTGACAGGGCAAGACCAGTTTGGGCCAGGCTTCTTGCTAGCCTCATAATGACTCCCTCAGTCAAAATATCTCTTTCCTTGCTCTCCATCTTTATCACTTCTGTCTTAATTAGGATTTCTATTGCTGTGAAGAGACAGCATGACCATTACAGCTGTCAAAAAAACCAAAAAAAAATCAAAACAAACAAGCAAAAAAAAGCATTTAACTGGGTGGTCTACAGTTTGAGAGGTTAGTCCTATACCATCATGACAGAACATGGTGGCTTGCAGGCAGACATGTGCTGGAGAAGGAGCTGAGTAGAGAAGGACCAACATCGTTATCCAGGAAGTGAAGTGAGATGCTGGGCGTGGCTTGAGCATGTATGAGACCTAGTATAGAACCACCATGGTGGAAATGGAGAATTCTTGTGTCTTCAACTGTGGTTTCTTTTTGTTAGGTGTAGGTAATAGCACTGAAGGTGGAAGAGGAAAGGCAGGTGCAAAGCTATTTCAAGACTTTCAAATGTTAAGTAGAATTTGGACTCATCCTTGGTGTTTGCAGCTGGACTACATTAGCAAAGAAAATAAGGTAAATTAAGTACCTTGAATTATTTAAATGTTATTTTTTATATTCTCTATCTGAAGCAACTTTCTGTTTCATTAATTCAGCCTCTTTTACTTTTAGTTCACTTTTATTTCTTTTTATTGCCATTGAGAAAGGGACTTACTCTATATCCCTAGATGACCTGAAACTAAATGTGTAGTCCACTTTAGCCTCCAAATTGTGGCTACCATGCCTAATTTATTTCTATGTTTTGAATTCATTATACTTATAGAATCATTAAAGGTTTACGGGTTGGCTTTGAACCCAATGGGGTAATAGCCCCAGTCCTAAAAGTTTTTGTATTGAACCCTTTTAACTTTTTTTAGAGGGGTAGAGGCATATCTTACTACGTGAATACTTGGCTATTAAGCACAGGGTCCTTAGTTTTGATCCCCATTGACAACATGTGCGTGCGTGAATGCACGTGCATGCGTGAATGTGTGTGTGCGTGTGTGCGCGCACACACACACACACTGGGGAAAAATGCAAAAAATTAGTCTGGGAATGTAGCTCAATAGAGTGTCTAGCATGCATAATACCCATGGATGTTGAGAACCAGGCAGAGTAGCATGCATCTCTAATCCCAGCAACTGGCAAGTGGAAGTAGGATGATCTGAATGTCACAGTCATCCTTGGATATATCGGGAGTCCATAGTACAGCAAACCCTGTCTCCACAATGACAAACAAACAAAACCCCTGCTGGGTATGGTGACACACACATTTGTACTCTCAGCACTTGGAAGGCTTGAGGCAGTTAGATCAAGCATTGTGAGGCCAGCTTTGGCTAAGACTTGTCTTAATTCTTTTTTTTAAGTTTGGCATAATTTTATATTTATTGAAAGATTAGAAAGTAATTCAGTTTCTCCTAATTTTAATATCTTGTATAGCCATAGTAACTTATCTGAGCTAAGAAATTAACTCTGCTACAAAACAACAAACTTTGTTACTTCATGTTTCTAGTGCTTTTTTTTAAAATCATCCCACAGAGGACCTTCTTTTGTATAATCCCGTTAAATAGCCATTGTTTCTTCCCATCTTCAATAGTTCCTTAGTCCTTATTTATTGATGTTAGTTAATTTAAGTGAAATGAAATGCTTGAATTTCCAATATATTCTGAAACGAACTACTAAAACATATGTCTTTTTTTGTTTAGGGTTATTTTGATGAAGATAGTATGGATGAATTTATAGCTTCAGATTCTGATGAAACCTCCATGAGCTTAAGCTCAGATGAGTATGCAAAGTAAATTGAGTACTTTATTACCTATGCTGATATATTCAAAACCCCGTACTTGTGGTTGTCGGCTAAGAATTGACTTTATAGCTTTAATATGCTTTCTTAACATGAAATTTTCTTTCTTTTTGTTTTAGGAAGAAGAAAACAAAGGGTAAAAAAAGGAAAAAGGATAGTAGCTCAAGTGGAAGTGGTAGTGACAATGATGTTGAAGTCATCAAAGTCTGGAATTCAAGATCTAGAGGAGGTGGAGAAGGAAATGTGGATGAAACAGGAACCAACCCCTCAGGTTCTGTGAAGCTAGAGGAAAGTGAGTGTAATGAATGTTGCCTTTCTTGCGGAACCTTGACTTAGACTATGTTAGGTCGTTAGTGCTTTTTTTGTCCTTTGTTATCTTAATGTTGATGCAAAGGAATTTCTTTGCTTAGGTTATTAAGAACCTAAAATGAAAGAGGACACAGAGTTGCAACAATTTCCAACTAATGTTTAGTTGTAGGCAATTCCTTTTATTCCATTTGGTATTTTGGAGGAAGGACAAAAGGAAAGGTAGTTGTTTAGTTGAATTTATAAACCTGCACTCAATTACTCTGATTCTGTGTGTCACTAACAGTTCTTAAGTGATATTGCAATGTCATTGGTAAATTTAGGTTTATAAATGAATTGTAGAACTACCATTCAGGCCCAAATACATCTAATCACAAGGATTTCCACTTAACTACATAGGAAGTCTGGAAGCATTTCAGTTAATGAATTGTATATATTAGAATGAATTTTAATAATTTAGGTTTTTTCTTTCAAATTCTTCATAGTCTATAATTACCTGCTTTGGTTTCATCTATAACATGCGCTATTTATTTTGCTGTTTTTCTCTCATGTGAAAGTAAAAGTCTTAGAGTTTACTGTCCAGTGGGTTCAGCTCTTCTCCCTTGTATATGCTGAAGAATTAGTGTTTAGCCTTTCTATGTTCTCTGTAGGAGCTTTAAAGCCTGGACCAAATATCAGATTATTTCAAATACTGCACTTGTAAATGGCTCTAAATATTTGGCATTGGGAAGCTCTAGAGCCCAACAGTTAAGTATCAGTGAGGAGGAAAGCATTGTGGGTGACAGCTGGATGATCTTGTAATCAGATAAGCTTGAGTGAGCAAAGGTCTGCAGCTGACTAACTTAGTGACTCCTCTGTAAATGCTTCTCTTTTCAGTACCTCTGTGGAATAGACAGGTGGCATCCTAACCACAAACCCTGGATTCTCCAAGTCAGGGGAGTCATGAGATTTAAACTACAAAATTTCCCTTTTTTTCTTCTCTTTGGCTACTCCATCCATTAAAGCAGCTTTATCAGCATTGATCTTCCTAATAGAATTAAAAGAATATTTTCATTAAAACAGCAGAACCTGTTCTTATATAGTTAATGCTTTGGAAAGCTTCTGTCTCCTTCTGTGCTTTCTTCTCCCCCCTTTTCTGCTTATAGTTCTGCAGTCTCTCTCTATGTGTGTTCCTGGAAATCGTTGTATGGAAATATTGTTACTGAATTTCTTTTTTCTGTTTTGGCTGAAAAGAGAAAGAATTGTTCAGTGCTGTAAATAAGTAACATGGAAGTCAGAGGGGTGGGAGAATTGAATCGGGGAGGCAATGGGGATAGACTTGATGCATGTATGAAATTCTCAAGGAATAAAATATTAACTTTAAAAGTTGGCCAACATTCCTTTTATCACCAAGATGTTCAAGTGGTATGTGTGGCTGCATTGCTTCTAGAAATGTTTAGCTGCTTCCATTCTTTTTTTCTGGTATGTTTTCTGAAGTATCTCTTCTTTTTTTATATGCCCTAATGTGAAGGACTTGGGCACTGGGGCAGGTTGTAGAAGGCAGTATGGTGTGTCCTTGAAAGAAAGCAGAAAAAGTTATGAGTTCCAAAAGATAAGTTTTGACTGCTAGTCTATGGCTTTTGTTTTTTAATGTCTTTGTGAAGTTAAGTAGAAGTTACTTATTTGTCGATACAGTTTGTATTTTGTAGCTTTATATATATATATGTGTGTGTGTGTGTGTGTATGTGTGTGCATATTTTATCATAAGCATTCTCTAGGATAGATAGTAAAATACAATTTTGTTCTTTAGATTTAAATGATCTTCATTTAAGGATATATTATATTCGTTTTTATCCAAGTGATTGTATAGTTTGTAAAGGAAAAAGTTCTGTTGGAGCTCACAATTCTAGAGGCTTAGCATCCCGTGTTTGCATGTATGTAGTGAGAACCTTGTGCTATTCACCTTGTAGAAAATAAGAGATCAAATGGGTACTAAAGGAGCAGATAAAACACAAAAGGAATTATCATAATAATTCTCACAAGATGACTCCCTCCTTTAATTCCTCTTTTATTTATTTATTTATTGAGATAGGGTTTTCTTGGCCTCAAACTCATGATCTTCCTGCCTTAGTCTCCTGAGTTTTATCGGTGTTCACCTGACCCGTCCCGCAGGTCCAGTTATTCAGGGTCTGAAGAGGTACTACCTGAAATGGACATGGGTGAGAGAGAAGGAGACCAAGCAAAATGCAGTTGTCAAGGTCTTGTTTATTGAAGCAAAGCATTTGACTTATATACTCCTCCAATGAGGAACTATGGTAATGGCAGGGTAAGAGGGAATGAGGAACTAGGCTGAGGGAGCAGGGTTCCATAAAGGTCAGTGATTAAGACATCTGCTGTGTGCGCAAGCTGGAACATTCTATGGTTTTTCTTGAAACAAATTTCTCAAAAAATCATTACTCAAAATAACCGATGCTTAAGTGATGCAAAGAAAGGGCTCGAGTTCCTGTTTCTCAGGAGGCCTTGGGGCCAGCCTATGAGGCATGGCTCCTAACATTCACCATTACATTATTCTGGTTTATTCATCTGCCTTAACAACCTAACCATCTCTTGGGAATCAAAATTTAAAGTGAGTTTTAGTGAGGGGAAACCATATTCCAGACCATAGAACTATGCTGCTGCTGATGCTTTTCTCCCCTTCCCCCCACATACACTTTAATTGCCCGTCTCTCTCTCCCCTTTCCCTTCTTCCCTCTATTATTTATTTTATGTGTATAGGTGTTTTGCCGACATGTTAATGGTTTTTCCCCTTTAAAATGTACAGTGAATGGTTACTCCAAATACAACAGTAGTCCATTTATTTAAATATGTTTAGAAGGCATCAAGAAGTTTTGAGTAAGTGTATTGCTTTTTAACACATCATATTCTGTGCCTTCCATGATTCTTCGAGGATCTAGAGTGTATATAAAATAGTTGAATTCATTCAGTTCCTGATAACATGTCATGCATCTTTATACAGTACAGAGTTATAACAAGTTATGACTAAATTATGTGGATGATGAAATAAGAAAAGTCAGTGTGACATACTTAGGAGTTTTAATTTTATATACTGCTAAGGATTTGTTTTTGAAACATAAGTTCTGTGTAGTTTATGCTGGCTTGGAACCTGCAATGTAACAGAGACTTGCCTTGAACTTGAAATTATCCTTACTTACTTAGCCTGCCTGCTACTGGGATTAGAGACATGGTCTACCATGCCAAGCCAGAATATCTATTACAGTAGCCCTTAGGTTTCTGTATTATTTATTTTCGAGAAAGGGTCCAAGTTGTTGATATGTATCTTGAGTATGATCTTGAACTGCTGTTCTTTTGTATCTATCTCCAGAGTGTTAGGCTTATAGATATATTCCATGATACTTTATTTTTGCAGTGCTGAGGATGGTGTCCAGGGGTTCATGTTTGCTAGAAAAGCATTCTGCCAGCTAAGATAATAGACTATTATTATATTTAGTAGGAGCAAAATTAGAATGGAAGAGCTAAAGTCATGGCTCAATGGTAGTTCACATGTTTAGCTTTCAGGATTCCCTGGGTTTGATCCTCAGTTACCCACACAAAAAAGAGTGGAATTTGTTCTGTTTGCATGGAAATTATAATTTCTTCCTATATAGCCTCACATTTTTACTTTTCTGCTAGCATTTTTCTGTTCTGATGATTTCATATTAAAATTCTTTTTAGTGCACTATTCTACAGAAGCATTGGCTGTTTGCTAGGTGACTGATTATATATAAAGTGTTATTTGTTTAATAAGTTAATTTCCAGGGTCCTCAAGACTGTGTCCAAGCTCCTTGATTGACTAGAAGGTATCAGAAGATCCAGGGGATAGTCATATTCAGGACTATGGTTTATTATAACCAAAGTTATAACACAAGGTCAACAAAGAGAAAAGGACATGGAGTAAAAGTCCAAAGGAAACTTCTAAACGTCACTCCATAACTTAATGTTTCAGTTGCTGTGAAGAGACACCATGACCATGACAGCTCTTATAAAGAAAACATTTAATTGTTGTAGTTTACTTAGTGTCAGAGGTTCAGACAATAATTGGCATAAAGGGGAGCATGGCAGCGTGCAGGCAGACTAGACCAGCTGAGAGTCCTACATCTTGCAGGCCACTGGAAGTCAACTGCCAGTCACATTGAGGGAACTTTAAGCAAAAAAGACTTCAAAGCCTGCCTCTGCAGTGACACACACTTCCTCCAAAATGGCCACACCTCCTAATAGTGCCACTTACTTTGTGGACCATTTTCTTTCAAACAAGTGCACTCTTTGGAGTCTTCTAGAGTGCTCTTCTTTAGCACTCAGTTACTACATGTACAAAGTATTGCTTACTAGAGAAGCTTATTAGAGATTCCTTGTTCAAGTGTTTTTATTGGGGGCTGGTTACTAAGTACATGGTGACTCCAAATTCTAGACTCCCACGAAGAGTACTCAGAATAAGCCACATTGTCGTCGTCCCCAAATTACCTGTGTGCGATGAGTTGTGGTCACCAAGTCATGTTTTCATGTCAGTGAAGGGGACTGTTTACCATTCATGTTCCCAGAGTAACCACAGGCCAGTAATTTCAGGGACCTGGACCTATGTAAGAGTGGGAAGCTAATGTGAAGAACAATGGAGTGCCATTAACTGTTACATTAACTCATATGAACTGTAGTTACCTGAGTTGAGCACACACCAGACCAGCTCTTTGAACATTCAGTCAAGGAAATAGGAGAGGGATCACAGGGTCACTCTTTATCTCTCTACTATTGGCAGTCTTTAGCTTCTGACAAGGGGTGAATAAATGACTCTCTTACTTGTATATCCTCTGCTGTTGCCACCACCTTCTAGTTGATAGCTCCAAACCCACATTTACATAGATGGCCCTGGTTTATCTTGTGTGTCACAGAAGAAAATTAACACACAAATCTCTTTTATAGAGAGATTAGAAGGGAGGTTAAATGGTGTGCAGAACTGGTTGGAAGTTGGAGGTGAGGAGTGGTCAGTATTCAAAGTGTACACATGTGTAATTGATAAAAGCAAAATAGAAATAATTTTTAAAACATGGTTGGCAAGATAGTATAAGCTTGCAGACTTGAGTTTGATACCAGAAACCCACATAAAGGTAGAAGGAGAGAATGGACTTCACACAGTTGCCCCCTGACCCCCACAGGTGTGTCCCCCTACGTCAGACACAATAAGTACATTTAAATTTTTTTTGATTTTGTTTTACAAGACAGGGTTTGTCTGTAGCTTTGGAGCCTGTCCTGGAACTAGCTCTTGTAGATCAGGCTGGCCTACAAGTCACAGAGATCTGCCTGCCTATGCTCCTGAGTGCTGGGATTAAAGGTGTGCACCACCATTGACTGGCACATTTTCGAAATTTTAAAAAGAAAATAATAGAATACTAGAAATATTAGCTTTAGGAAAATTTAGTGACTAAAATTGCTAATAAGCAGCCTGGGGAAAGTGAACTCACAAAACAAACAGCATAGCCAGATTCTCAAGAAAATAAGATTCTGTAATGTTGGATAAAGACTCTATAAAGTCGGTATGTTGGGCTGTTGTAGGAATTATCCTGTAACTATGGTATATGAGAAAATATAGCCTCAGCATTGAACATTCCTTTTGCTTTCATAGAGAAACATTTTATCTTACAGACAGAACGTTAATAACAGATGACATAATCATGTTGTTGCATACTACGTGGCAGTTAGTGTGACTGAATAAAAAAGCTAAATGACACACACGAATAACTACATTTCGAGTGAGAAACTACACTGAGCAGTAATTTGCAGAACGATACAAGCAGGATGGTACTATTTGTCCCCAGCTTAAAATGCCAACCAAGATGATGCACAGTTTAGGGGTATACTTGGAGTAAAGCAGAAATGACAAATAGAAAGTAGAGGATTAGTTCGGTCTTATTAAAAGCAGCGAAAATGAACTATATCTTAGACTCATCTGTCCTAAGTACAGTTAAAATATTGAAGATTAGATATGAAAGCACAGTTCACTATGCTCTATGCTTTTTATAACATTAAGATTTAAAATACTTTTCACTGCAACACAGTTGAGAGAAAGTGTAGAAGCTTGTTAACCTAATTTTTTACTTTGATTCTAATTACGTTTAAATTATCTAGCAGATTATTTCCTATACTTTCTTCTTGTTTCTTTTATGGCCAAATTTTCTTTTAAACTAAAAACAAAATGGTTCAGTATAAGTGGATGATTTCTCAGGTCAATGTTTGGGTTTAGTGGCCCAGGGAAGAGATTTTGTTCCTTGTTCTCTCTGTCTCGGTTTGTTCTTTCATGTCTTTCATAGTTTATTTTCAGTGTTTTAGTTTTTTATGGTCTGTGGGATTTCCACTTCATATAATCTCGTTCTAAGCTCCTCAGCCCTGCTTGTAGCATCTGTCTTCGTGCATTCTGTCAGAATCCATCTTTTGCTTACTATCACCTTGCATATCTCCAACCTTCATCACTTTCCATTCAGTGCCCTTTCCTCAGTGTAGAGCTTTCTCTTTTGATGGCCTTCATGGTCATCTGTCTGTCCCTGTACCAAATATTCATCAGTCCCTTACCCTTCTTACTCTGGCTTGTTTTGCTTCTTTTGGTCTCATTCAGTGTTTTTCCTGATTAATATACTTACCTATGTTCTATTTGTTTTATTTAGGTAAAACTACTTCCACTTCTAACCCAAGTAGTCCAGCTCCAGATTGGTACAAAGATTTTGTTACAGATGCTGACGCTGAGGTTTTAGAGCATTCTGGAAAAATGGTACTTCTTTTTGAAATTCTTCGAATGGCAGAAGAAATTAGGGATAAAGTGTAAGCTTTTTCATATATCTATTATATAAATGAACTTTTTAGTATCCTTACTATTGTTTATAAAGCTTATTTAAACAAATCTTGTGTTTTCTTCTCATGTAAAGTATCTTATTATTATTACAATGTAATGACAGTATAAACAGTGTCTGTTTCTGAGTACATAATCAAGTTTTTCTTCAGTGCTTCAGGGTTTTTACTGTATAGTTCAAGGTGGTCTTAAACTCAATAGTCTTTCTGCCTTCGCCTCCCAGGTACTGGGATTAATTGGTAAAAGTTAAGTTTTGGTTTAGAAACAATAGGAATTGATAGATTAAATATGGGCAATAAATAATCAAAGAATGACTATTAGATCTGCAATTTAGATGACTGGTGGATTATGGTATTATTTACTGAAATAAAGAGGGCTATAGACTAAAGTACATTAGAAGAAATAATATTTTTCTTTGGGCCATGCTAAGTTTGAATAATTTTTGTTATTCATGAAAGATGAAAAGTAGGAAGTAGTAGATACTTGAGGTTAGAGTTTGTACAGGGGGAGAAATGATACTGCAGATATGTTTTTCTGTTATCAATTTCTGTGGTTTAAAATCAATTTGAGAACTTAGGGGTGTCTATAGCTTAGTGGTAGAGTGCTTGCCTAGTGTATAGAAGACTACTGGGCTTGATCATTAGCACTTTCAGTTTTTTGGATATTATCTGTCTTACTCACTTTCTCATTGTTGTAACAAAATACCTGATAGAAACAGCTTAAAGTAGGAGAGTTTGCTCATGGTTTCAGAGGGATTTTTAGTCCATTCTTCATAAAGGGATATGCATGGCAAAGGCAGTGTGTAGCTGCCATTTTTCACAGGGACCAGGAAGTAGATAATAAAGTCCATCTATCCCCAATGATCTGTTTTGTGGGTATTGCTTTTTAAAAGTTTCTAATTACATGTGTGAATGTTGCCTGTGCCATAGCACATGTGAGGGAGTAACAAGAATACTTTGGGAATCAGATCTTTCCTCCATCATTGTGGGACCCAGGGATTGAACTCAACTTGTCTGGACTGATGATGGCAAGCTATTTTACCCACTGAACCATATTGTCAGTCTTTTATTGCTGTTTATATTTCCTTTCTTTTCTTTATTTTGGGGGGGGGTGGTTTGAGACAGGGTTTCTGTTTGACTTTGAAGCCTGTCCTGGAACTAGCACTTGTAGACCAGGCTGGCCTCAAATTCACAAAGATCCACCTACCTCTGGTGCTGGGATTAAAGGTGCGTGCAACCACCACCCCGCTGCTCTTTATATTTTCATATGAAATGCTAATAATGTAGGTAAAACCAAAATGTCTTGTGCAGGTATGAACATTTTTTTGTCAATCAGATATCAACTTTTCTTTATGTTATTTGCAGCTAAGAAACAGTTATTAGTATTTTGACATTTGTTCCTAGTGATTCTTAAGTTCTTTTCATGATTTTTAGATCAGTGATTCCCAGACTAGTCTTTCTTGCTTATCAGTTCAGGCTGACTTATTGTCTAGAATAATTGTCCAAATTCTATATTAATAGCAATTAAATAGCATTTCTAGGAACTTCAGTTCCATCAAGAACTTTGTGTAGTTCAGAATTAATTGATTCAGTAGAGTGTTTGATTCTGGGGAAGATAACTGAAACAACCGAACTGTTACTATGCCTGTGTCCAGATAGGCTCTGTTCCATTGATATTCTCCTGCCTTTTGGTGATTTAGAGCTGAGTTAACTTTTCAGTTGTTTTTTTGTTTGTCTTGTGCCCAACACTCATACAAATCTTACAGTCAGCTTTTTAATTTTTTTAATGTATATCTTGCTGAACCTTTTAGATTTTAATTATAAGATTTTGTGTTAAATTAATACTTAATTAGGAGAAATATTTACTGGATTGATCTTCTAATCCATGAACACTAGTCTGTTTTTTTTTAAGTCTTGTTTTTAGCCAGTCGCTCATATCTTTGGACTTGATTGAAGATTTTCTCGAATTGGCTAGTAGGGAGAAAACAGAAGATAAAGATAAACCTCTTATCTATAAAGGTAAGTTATAAGCATGCTTACATTATTATAAGTTTTGAAACACTCACTTGAGCATATATAAACATTTTAAGGATAAAGGAAACCAAACTACCCAATTTCTCACAACCCTGACATTCAGAATTAGCTTGTATTTTCACCCTGTGTTTATTCACAGACATCTATGTATCATCTCTGTTTCTTCCCCTTTCATCCCCTGTTTTAAAACAGGTTCTTGATGTTTAACTAGGCTGGCCCCAAACTCATGATCTTCTGGCCTCAACTTTGTGCATGAGGGCATCACAGCATTAGTTATTATGTTTGCTCATTTTGTTTTATTTTATTTTGTTTTGTTCATTTAAATCTTTCTTTTGTATATTTAAGGTATGATGTTTAAGGGATACAAATAGTAAAATGACCACTACAGTGAATTATATTAATGTATTTTTCTGCTGTTATTCTTTTGTGCCAAGATTTGCTAAAATCCATTTATCAAAAATCTAATACAGTCTTTCATTATTAGCTTCTTTCACTTTGCGAGCTAAGTTCAATGCTATTCTATTTGTGGCTGGTGTTATTAAGTTATACTTTGTGTATGATCTAATATCCCACTGTTGGACGAGGCCACTTGTTTGTCTTGGCCACCCAGAACCAAAATAGTTACACAGAAACCATATTAATTAAATCACTGCATGGCCCATTAGCTCTAGCTTCTTNAGTGGCTTACTGGCAAAGTTTCGGCATGTCTGACTCTGGTGGTGGCTCCATGGCATCTCTCTCTCTCCGCCCTTCTCTCCTAGCATTCAGTTCTGTCTTCTCTGCCTACCTAAGTTCTGCCCTGTTATAGGTCCAAAGCAGTTTCTTTGTTCTTTGTAACAGTAATCACACTATGCAGAGGGAAATCCCCCATCATCACACTGTCTGCCTCATTTCACATTTTGATCAGTCATTCATTGATACTGGGTATGTTTTCACCTTTGAGCTATTGTAAATGGTGATGTTTTGACTATTTTGAGGTTTTGTATATTTAAACACAAATTTTCTAATATTTTGAATGGGATTGCCAGGCTGTCATAGTTCTATAGGGCAATTCTTTATTAAACTTATTGAAGAGTCTGGGGATATAGCTCAGGGATAGAGCATGCAACTTGGATGTACAAAGCAAGTTTCAGCTCCAGGACCACAAGAAACAAATAGACCTTGGAGGCTGAGCTGTGGGCTTAGGTTGCTTCCCATGGTTTTGTGTGTAACCTTTCTCTTTCTCTATGCCTTTCAACTGTCCTGTCTACTTTGTCATGTTTCCTCATGCTTTCCCTCCCATCTCTCTTCAGAATAAAGCCCTTGGTTCTTCTGATTCTTTTTTTTTATTTTCTGACAGGAATGATTTATATAATAGATCTGACTGTCTTGTAATTCACTCTGTAGACCAGACCGGCCTTGAACTCACAGAGATCCTCCTGCCTCTGCCTCCCAAGTGCTGGGATTAAAGGTGTGCACCACAACTGCCTGGCAGTTAGTCTGATTCTTGTATTTCAGAGACAGCTTGTAAATCGCTGTTTTTACTCAAAGTCCTTGACTTTGTTTTTGGGCGTTTCTTCTTTAGGCTAATTTATATTTTTTTTCTGATCATTAGTAAAGTTGACCTATTTTTGTTTTTTTAACATGCTTATCAATTTGGTTCCTTTTGTAATCATCGAGTTCGGGGTGAGTTTTTCTAACCCTGGCTGACCTGGAACTAGCTCTGTAGACCAGGCTGGCCTCAAGCTCAGAGAGATCCACCTTCCTGTGTCTCCTGAGTGCTGCATGTACCATCATTGCCTGGCTCAGTTTATTTCTAATTTTATAGTTTGTCTTTGCAAGCATTGGTTACAACTACCAATGGAGTCTTTTAAGTGACTATTTTTACTACTCCTAGGACTGGCAGTGTGTATTGTGTACGTTAATTTAAGGAACACCACAGTAAATCATGGTAGAGCTTGATCAAACACATATAACCCTAGTTGCAAATTAAAAAGTGTTTCGGAATCTGAAGTTTAATTATCGGAATTTGGAATACTGTGGGTTTTAATTTAGATTATCAGATTCAGATTAGAAATTATAATCTAGCTGTCTGTGCAAAATATCAAAAGTCAGAGAACTTCAGAAATCTTGAGAGTTTTAGTTACTGACCTAAAGTTCCAGGCCAGTGAGGGTAGAGGTTGAAATTTCTCTGGTATTTTCTACCTTTTGTTTGAGCAAGTTACTAGGATTTACAGGCATGCGCCACCAGAGCCATTGTGGTGAATTTATTCATGATGTAATTAATTATCCCTTGTTTTGGAAAAAAAAGTCTTTCTGCTGGACGTAATGACAGTACTGTAATTCTGGCACTAGGAAGGCAGAGACAAGAAGGATTGTGTTGGCAGTCTTGGCTATGGGGTGAAACCCTGTCTCAGTACAACACTGGAAAAGGGGGAAGGATATAGTTTGTACAATAAGAATAGATAAACTCATTTCTGTTTTCTGAGGATGGAACTTCAGGGCTTTGTACATGCTAGAAGAGTATGCTGCTCATCTGTACAGTAATAAAATCCACCTTCTTGTTTGTTTTTTTTGTGTATATGTGTGCCTGTACCCAAGTGCCTCTGAGTACCTGGGGATCAGAGTCAGCCTCAGGTATCTTCCTCAGTCACTCTTTCTTTTGTTTGAAACAAAGTCTCTCACTGACTGGAGCTCACAAATCCAGCTAGGCTGACCTGCCAGTAAGCCCTTAGCATCAGGAGCCCATCACTATGCCCAGCTTTTGCCTGGGTGCTAGGGATCAGAACTCAGATCCTCATATTTGCACAGCCAGCCATGAGCCATTAACCCAGTTTGTTTCTGTTCCTAAATATATAGTCTCGAATTCACTCTGTCTGAGCCTGGCCTTTGAAGTTCTTATCCTCTTGCCTCTACCTTCCAAGTGGTGCTGGAATTGTATGCATTTACTCTCTACCACATCTGGTTTTCTTTCATACTGAGAATCCAGGGCTTCATGCACATTGCCAACTTAGCTATGTCTTTTTTATCTTTTTTTTTGATTTTTGAGAATGTCTAGTTATGGAGTGCTAGCCTGACCTGGACTTGAAATTCTCCATCAGTCTTCCTAGTGCTGAGATTATAAGCATGTACTATTATGCCTGCTCTACCATCCATTTAAATTTTTTAAACTTTATGTATTTATTTTTTTTAAAAAAGATCTTTTCTCATTTTACATACAAATCCCAGTTTCCATTCCCTCCCCTCCTCCTGCTCCCTCTACCTTCCCCCCCCCAACCCCCATCCACTCCTCAGAGAGAGTAAGGCTTCCCATGGGGAGTCAGCAAAGTCTAGCACATTTCTTTGAGGCAGGGCTAAGGCCCTTTCCACTGTATCTAGGCCGAGCAAGGTATTCATATAAAGAGAATGGGTTCCAAAAACCTGTATAAGCAGTAGGGATAAATCCTGGTCCCACTGCCAGTGGCCCCACAAACTGCCCAAGCCACACAACTGTCTCCTACATTCTGAGGGACTGGTTTGGTCCTATGCAGGTTCCCCTGCTGTCAGGCTGGAGTTGCCAAACTCCCATTAACTCGCTTAAGCTATTTCAGTAGGTATCTGCATCATGGTATTGACCCCTTTGTGCATATTATTGCTTCTCTCTCTCTTTGATTGGACTTTGGTAGTTCAGCATAGTGCTTTGCTTTAGATCTCTGCATCTGTAAACAAAAATTTCTTTCCCTCCTGGTCCCACAAGTTCAGTCCCAAAGAAACACTCAGAGGCTTATTGATTATAAACTGTTTGGCTTATTAGCTCAGGCTTAATATTAACTAGGTTTCACAACTTAAATTAGCCCATAATTCTTATCTATGATTAGTTGCATGGCTTGCTATCTTTTCTTACTGCAGCATTTTCATCTTGCTTCCTCTGCATCTAGGTGGTGACTCTAAACTGAGCCTTTCCTCTTCCCAGAATTCTCCTAGTCTGGTCACCCCTTCTTTACTTCCTGCCTGGCTACTTGTCAATCAGTCTTTTATTAAACCAATAAAAGTGACAAATCTTTACAGGGTACAAGAGCATTATTCCATAGCATGTATCTGTTTCCATCAGCTGCTGGATGAAGGTTCTATGATGACATTTAAGATATTCATCAATCTTGACTATAGGACACAGCCAGTTTGGTACCCTCTTCTCTATTGCTTAGGGTTTTAGCTGGGGTCATCCTTGTGGATTCCTGGGAACTTCTCTAGTGCCAGGTTTCTTGCTAACCCCATAATGGCTCCCTCAATCAAGATATCTTTTTCCTTATTCTCCTTCTCTGTCCTTCCCCAATCTCTACTATCCTGTTTCCTCAACTAATCCTTCCCCTTCCCCTTCTTCCTTCCTCCTCCCCTTCCACCCTCCCTTCCTCCTCCATCCCCATGTCCCAATTTTCTCAGGAGATCTTGTCTGTTTCCCCTTTCCAGGGGCATCCATATAAGCCACTGAATAGTATTTCATTGTATAAATGTACTACATTTTCTTTATCCATTCTTTGGTTGAGGGGCATCTAGGTTGTTTCCAGGTTCTAGCTATTACGAATAATGCTGCTATGAACATATTGAGCAGATGTCCTTGTAGTATGATTGAGCATCCTTTGGGTATATGCCCAAGAGTGGTATTGCTGGGTTGTGCGTTAGGTTGATTCCCAATTTTCTGGGAAACCGCCATACTGTTTTCCAAAGTGGCTGTACAAGTTTGCCCTCTCATCAGCAATGGAGAAGTGTTCCCCTTACTCTGCATCCTCTCCAACATAAGCTATCATTGGTATGTTTGACCTTAGCCATTCTGACTGGTATAAGATAGTATCTCAGTTGTTTTGATTTGCATTTACCTGATGGCTAAGGATGTTGAACATTTTCTTAAGTGTCTTTCGGCCATTTGAGATTCTTCTGTTAGAATTCTCTTAGATCCGTAGCCCATTTTTTAATTGGGTTATTTGGAATTTTGATGTCTATTTTCTTGAGTTCTCTATATATTTTGGAGATCAGTCCTGTCTGATGTAGGGTTGATGAAAATTTTTTTCCCATTCTGTAGGCTGCCTTTTTGTCTTTGATGTTGTCCTTTGCTTTACAGAAGCTTTTCAGATTCATAACTTGAAATTCTCCGTTAGCCCTCCTAGTGCTGGGATTATAGGCATATAGTATTATGCTGGCCAATCATCCACTTAAAGGTTTATTATTATTATTATTACATTTATTTAGTGTGTGCATGTGCTGGGATGTGAGTGGAGGTCAGAAAACAATTTGAGTTCAGCTTTGTCCTTCAACCTGGTCGATCAAATTCAGGTCAAGCTTTGTAGCAAGAATTTGGCCATCTTCCTTTTAAGTGATACTCAAGGAAGAAAATCTACGAATATTAGCAGGGTAACACATCAAATTCTTCTTTTGAGTTTTCTGTTTACATTTTCAGGTGAAGGAAAGTGGCTCCGGAATATTGACTATTACCGCTTGGATGGTTCTACTACTGCACAGTCAAGGAAAAAGTGGGCCGAGGAATTTAATGATGAAACCAATGTGAGGTATGGTGCTTGTTCTATATGTATAGATATTTTAAATGTAGTTTCAGTAAAATTAGATTTTTAATATATCCTCTCATTTTTAATAAATGATGAAATTAAGGCCCAAACCAGGTCAATCATACTCTTCATTCCAAAAAATTGTTAATGGAATCCTATACATTGTAGCTATACAAGTCTCAGTTCTTTTACTTACTGAAATATATTTATTTGTGCCACACATGGTAGCACATACTTTAATTCCAGCATTTGGGAGACAGAAACAGGTAAATCTTTGTAGGTTCAATGCTAGCCTCATCAATGTAGCAATTTGCAAGCCATCTAGGCCAACATTTTAAGATTTTGTCTCAAAAATCTGTTTGTGATTTTATGCTTATTTCCTGATTATTTTTAAATTCTAGGTCATCATGAGGATATATACAGTGTGTCTAGTATTGCCTTCTCAGGGACATTGAATTCTTCCCAGGTTTTGGAATTAAAGCTATTATGAATGTTCCTGTATAAGTTTTTTCCTCAATGCTATTTCCCTATGTGTGATGCAATCTGAGGATCGTAATTTCTGGTTTTTTGTGATTTTTTTTTTAAGACAGCGTTTCTCTGTCTACAGTCTTAGCTGTCCTGGAACTAGCTCTCAATACCAGGCTGTCCTTGAACTCACAGAGACCCGCCTGCCTCCGCCTCCAGAGTGTTGGGATTAAAGGAGTGCACCATCATTGCCTGGCTGATTTTATCTTTATCTATCGATGAGATTGTCAGTTTTCCACAGTGACTTTATGGTTTGTACTTTTAGCAATGTATATGACACTGCGATTCTACATTCTCCTCGCAACTTAGTATTTTCATGTTTTACAAAATCTAGTTCGTTCGTTCGTTCATTCATTCATTCATTCATTCATTCATTCATTCATTCATTCAAGTTCTCCAAAGGCAGTGCACTGTTTGGAGGAACTGCAATATCTGGTCGATGCATGGAGTGGTCATAAACTGTTCCTATTCTATCTCTTAGCTCCAAAAATCCATATAACATGCTCTCCTTTGTTAGAGGATACATTGGATATTAAACTGGTAACAGACACTATACTTGATTTTTACCAAAAGGCTGAGAAACAATCCTGCAGTGATTTTTACCTTGCTTTTCTTCAATCATAAATGATGCAGAACTAATTTTAATATGTATATTGATAGCTTTTTTATTTAAACCAATTTTATTTATTTTTTCATTTATTGTTTAAAATTTTTCCATTCAAAAATTTCCACTCCCCCCCATTCCCTTCCCGCTCCCCCACTCATCCTAATCCCTCCCCCTCCAGCCTTGAGAGAGGGCAGGGTACCCTGCCATATGGGAAGTCCAAGGCCCTCCCCCTATATCCAGGTTTAGGAAGCTGTGCATCCAAATAGACTAGGGTCCCAAAAAGCCAGTACATGCAG
>LOEQ01006045.1:65013-76128 GCA_001685075.1 Bramus lutescens
GGCAGAGGCAGGTGGATCTCTGACTTCAAGGCCAGACTGGTCTACCTCGCAAGTTCCAGGACAGCCAGGGCTACAGAGAAACTGTCTCAAAAAACAAAAATATACAAATAAGCCAAAGTTTTAGTTCTTTCTAAACTACTACCATGGTTTCTGTTTATGTGATCATGTGTATGTTACATTTAAAATCCTGCCCTATCTTCCATCTGAAATCCAGAAAGCTAATGCGGGTTTTTCTTTTATAAAATAAGTTGACTACACAGTTTTATTGTTGGTCTTAGAATTTCGGGCAGTTTAGTTGGGGAGTCTATTACAGAGGAAAGCCTATGAGGCATTTTCTTTTACATTTCTGGGAGTTGAGGACACATCTAACAAGTTGTCTGTCAGCTCCCTAGGGTCAACCCTTCATTGAGATAATAATTTCACTAGCACACTTTCTGTGTGCTAATAGAGTTGTTACTATCAGCTAGTTTCGCTAATTCAAATTTGGATCTTTTAACATTTTAGAGGAAGAAGAGTGACAGGAGCTGAAGTTGTGCCCCTTTTACGAGAATTATTAGATTCAGCTACTAGATTGCATAGCTAAGCTTTTGTATTACATTTATTATTCTGGACCCTTAAAAGAACAGAAGTTACAGAAGAGCTTTATTTATTCAATACTAGAATTACTGAATGACCTTGTCCATATCTTTTAAATGTTTATATCCTTCTTATCATTTGCTTGTCTTCTGATGTTTGTATTTCTATTCTGTGTGTGTTATAACATACCTAGTTTGACTTAGAGAGTACAAATGTTTGCAAAAACATAGTAGTTGGTCATGTTGACTACAAACTGTGTGAGATGAAAATTTGTTTTCCAGTTTAGGTCCTACTTGGAAAACTGTAGTCTCTAGACTAACTGTGGTCATATAAAATCTACAATGACAACTCTCCATCTCATAGTGGCATGTAGCACATGTAATCATTGTAACCCGATAACAAATTTTTGAGGTCTAGATACCAAGTATAGTGTCAAGCTCTTCAAATGTTAAAAAAAAATCTTATTAAACATGGTTTTTACCTCCTGCGAATGTCAGCTTAGCAGACATGGCCTTTTCTTTCCCTAGAAGTGACAAGTTCTATGGTTGTCACTAATTGACACTAATACTCTGGAAATCTGGGCCTGTTTCTAATGTTCTCTAGCAAATGTTAGCTATACTCCAGACACACAAGTCTAATGTGACATTCATTTAGTGTGCTTTCCAGTTTCTTACTGCACATACTAGTTTTTCTCCTGTTACAGTCTGGGGGAAGAAACTGACTTCAAATGGAAAAGGAAAAGCTTTTGGACTAGGATTATTTAATTTCTTTACTTAAATGCTAGACTTCTTCAAGTAATAAAGGGACTTTTTCATAACCTTGTTAGTGGGTTATATGGCAGTTAAGTATTCTAGTGACCTTTTATTTCCAGATATTATAAAACCCAAATTCAAAGTGATAGTAAGCAAAATATTTTTTGAGATGTGGCAAAACTCCTACCCTACCCCCAGGCTAAGCCTTGATTATTTTTTAACAATTTTATTTTCAAGGTTGGATTTCAGAATTAATTAGATAGGAATTTTTGTCAGCTTGCCAAATACTTTAAACTTCTAAATAAATTAACTTAAACTTTTAATTTATCATTAATTTTGTTTTATTAATTGAACTAGTCATTTTTAAACCTTAAAATTTAAACCTTAAAATTGAACTACAAACCATTCTATTTTCAGCTTGTAAGCTTATTTTTAAAAGGAGGGGTATTTAAGCAAAAATAAAGTTTAAACAAAAGTAAAGGTACACATTTGGATGTAATTTAAACCTCATTTTGATGACTGTTGGCTTGGTGATTATAGATTCTGTTCCAGTATTGTTTTCAATAATAGTGTTACTATAGCAACAAATATAAATGCTGCTTTAAAGGGGAAAACAAAACCCTTTCCACTGATTGTATCTTACATGGGATGAGAACTGTAAGTTTCATAGTTTATTCTGGATGTGCAAAACTTTTTTTTGAAGAAGTAATCTTGAGGATCATGTTACAAATACTTTTTGGCCCTCTTAATATCATTATTTGCTTAATTGTATTTATTGAATGCTGCAATTAATTTAAAAGACAAAGATGTGGGAAAGTTGTCTGCTTTTCTGCCTCTGAACTATTTTCTTTTTTTTTTTTNNAGACAATGGCTTCATTTATGTGCGGTGTCTTTTTATTTGTAAATTAGAGAGAGTTTAAGACAATGGCTTCATTTATGTGCGTTGTCTTTTTATTTGTAAATTAGAGAGAGTTTTTTTAAGACAATGGCTTCATTTATGTGCATTGTCTTTTTATTTGTAAATTAGAGAGTGGGGGTGGCATATGCACGAATTTGTGAGTGAATGCTCATCTGACCAGAGGTTGACTTTTTTCATCTTGAATTTTTGAGATAGGGTCTCTCTCTTGCTGAATCTGGGGCTTGTAGATTTGACTAAGCTAGCTGGTTGTGGAGCCCCAGATTTCCTCCTCTCTCTTCTTCCTCAGCCCTGGGTTTACAGACATGTACAGCCATGCCCAGCTTTTTACATGTGTACTGGTGATCCAAACTGACTCTTTTCCTTACAAACAAGTACTTTACTAACTGAGCTATCTCCCCAGAATCTTCAAATGGTCATTGTGGTACACAATGTTTGTTTAAGGGCTTGAGTATAATCAATATATGAGGAAATTATTAAAATATATCCACAAATTCATTTCATTGCAGGTGTCATAATAACAAAAATATTTTAATGTCTTCAAATACTACTACTTTTTAGGAATGAATAGTTGAAGTTTTTCTGTATAATACAGTGGTTTTCAACTTTTCTAATGCTGTGACCCTTTAATATAGTTTCTCATGTTGTGGTGACCCCCAACCATAAAATTATTTTTGTTGCTACTTTGTAACTGTAATTTAACTACTGCTATGAATCATAATGTAAATATTTTTGGAGAGAAAGGTTTGCCAAAGGGTTGCAACCCACAGGTTGAAAAACCACATATAATAATGTACACCCATCAAAACTCATGGTTTGTATTTGGTGTAAAATGATGTTCATGCAAAGATAGCAAGAGAGAAAAGTAGGCTTCAACTAAGTATAATGCATTCCCATTTTTATGCAAAGCTGCATGTATAAATATGTGGAGGAATACATAACATGTTGCTGATAGCTGTCCCCAGGTTGTATAGTTTAGATACTAGTATTATTTTTGTTAATTTCTTTAAAAAGAGAGACTATCACATTCATTAGAAACAATATGAATAGTTTCTGTTTTGGCTTTTGAGGTTTGGCTTGATAAAATGCAGAAGGTACTATGTTAGTAAGAATTTATTAGTGGTAGAAATCAAAGAAATGTGAACTTTTTTGTGACTTACTACCATTTCTTTGGCTATGAATCAAAAGGCACATTATTGCTGGGGCAGAGGCTGAAATGTCATCATTGCCTGGCCTTAATTGGCCAACTGTGTTTCGTTTTTTTAAAAAAATAATTTTCCTTTTTTAGGAATTTCTTTTATGTATGTGAGTACTCTATCCACATGTATAACTGCATGCCAGAAGAGGGCATCAGATCCCCCTATAGATAGATGGTTGTGAGCCACCATGTGGCTGCTGGAAATTGAACTCATTTCCTGTGTTTCATTTTGATAGAATAAATCTTGCATATGGAATTAAATGTTAAAATAGTGCATGCCAACTCTGGTATGAGCATGAACTAGTCTTTCACCAGTTTTCACTGAGGCTGGAAAGATGGCTCAGCCGTTGAACGCTGGCTTTTCCTCCAAGGGACCTGACTTCCTAGCACACATACGTCATGACTCACAACCATCTATTAGGCTAGTCCCGGTTAAGCCATGCCCTCTTCTGGCCTCTGTCGGTACTAGGCACATGCATGGTGCACACACATGCACACAGGCAAAACACCCATATACATAAAGTTACGATAAATAAATCTTGAAAAATTATACTTGTTAAGGAAAATCTCAAAGAAGTTACAAGTATTAAAAGGAAAGAAAAATGAAAGACCTCATTATATTTCTTCCTTGCCCAGAGTCCTTTAAGTGATTTTTTTAATATAAATATATAGATCTAGGAAATGGAGGAGCCATGCCTAGTGAAAATAAGCATTCTCTACAGTGTGATACAATAATAATTACTGGGGAAGAGTTGGAAAATTCAGTTGCTAGTCCCAGCTAGTCCCTTGTATAATTGGAAAAGTCACTTGCCTGGTCCTCAATTTCTCCTAATTTCAATTCAGTAAATTTGGGTTTTGAAATTATAGGATGCTAAGGACCAACCTGATAAAACTCGCTGATGTCTCAGGCATTTTTTTTTTTTACTGTGCATGTACACATGTATTTTTGGAAAGGCTTCTCCTTCACAGTAAACAAGTAATATCTGACTTGGGGTATAATTGAGAAATAGACATTACTCAATTGAAAAGGTCTTTATTATTTTTAAGGTTGGGTGTTTTCATTTACTCTGCTATTCTTGTACCATCTTGTTATTCTGTGAGCAAGTAGTATTTCATCCATATTTAACTTATGTTCAATGTCAGAGTTATCAGTGGTATAGCCCCAAGTCCAAAGGTGTAGAGTTCGCTTGGTCCCTGGAGTAGGTAGCTTTGTCAAAGAAATGAACTGATAGTAATTGTGGTTACAGTTTTCTCTTACTACCAAGCAGAAATAAAATAGGTACTATCCATCAAGCCTCTGAGCCTTGTAATTTAAATAGTTCTATTTGAATGTTCATCTGCGAAAATATTGGAGACTGAATGTGGTGACTGAGGCCTGTAATCCCAGTACCCAAGAGGCTGAGGCAAGAAGATCATGAGTTTGAGCCCAATTCATGACGTATAGTAAAACTCTTACCTCAAAAACAAAACAAAACAAAAAAAACACACCTGAGTATAGAGATTCATGCCTGTAATCCCAGCACGTGTGAAGTAGAGGCAAGAAATTAGGAGCTCAAAGCTAATCTGAGACCCTGTCTCATGAAAACAAAACAAAATATATAAATTAAAAACTGAGTGTTACCTGATTTATTTCTTTTGTGCTTGGGGTAGTCATGGGAGTATCTTTTCGTAGATGAGTTCATAAAGACAGGGACATCTCTTTGTCCACTAGTCCTGGTAACTGCTGTGGAGTTTGAACAATTGATGATAAGCCTGTTTAGTGGTCCACAGGCCAACAACTGAGATTTGGATGGAAGATTTCTATACCAGACAGTACCTTTCATAGCATCTCTGGGTACTACCAGGAAATTTTCTTGAAATCCTCTCTTTGTATGGTCCTTTAAAAGCTTGCTCACTTCAACAAAGCACATGCTGAAGATCAAAATGAATTATAGCTATAGCTTTAAAAAATCAGCTCTTTTTCCTTCTTGAAAGGAAGTAACTACTTCAAGGGTTTGCTACAGTAGCAAGTTACAGGTTGTTTATATGAGATTAAATATCACATTATGGAATTAGTGTCAGCGTTTGCTGTTGTACAGGAAAAGACTTAGGGCTTCATGATTTAAAGCTTTCATCTTGAGTTATTTAACATACATTTGACTTCCTACCTTTTTTGGATACTATTTCTAGGTATGGCTAAATATGTGGAGACAGTTTTTTGCAAGTGTGGGATTTGTCTATGCTTAAACTTATGCATAAGTTAAGAATTGCTTGATGCAAATTAACTGCTTTTATGTGCCATATGCCCCACCACCATTCATTTGATCAGTAATTTGTTCTCTAGTTTAGAAAGTATATCCAAGGAGAACTTGTTAACAACTTTGCAAAATCATTTGTAAATAAATTAAGTTTTCTTTTATATCCATGTTTTCATGTATGATTTTTCACAACTTGTGGATATTTTCAAGTTTGTTTGCTTATTGCAAACAAACTTCATTTTTCTACTACCAAGTACTGGGATTACAGGCATGTACCACATTTAGATTTGGTAGGTTTTTGAGTCAGGGTTATACACTGAATAGTCCTAGAACTTGTGATCCTTTTGCCTTAACCTAAAGAGTGACTGAGAGCTTGATGATGGTGGCGCGCGCCTTTAATCCCAGCACTTAGGAGGCAGAGGCAGGTGGATCTGCCATCCTGGCATACAGAATGAGTTCCAGGTCAGCCAAACTACACCAAGAGAAACTTCCTATTGAAAAGAAAAACAAAAAAAGTGTGGCTGGGGTTACAGGTTTGTGTCACATTGCCTGACTAATTTTTTATTAGCAAAATTATCATGTTCATGATTGATTCATGTTAAACTCATACCCATCTCTCTTTTGTAACAGACTCTCATATTCATAATTACACAGAGCAGGATTTTATGTTTAAGCATTCAATTTTTAGTGTTCAAAGACAGACTTAGGGCTAGAGAGGTGACTCACCAGTTAAGAACATATACTGTCCTGTAAAGGAGTTTGATTCCATCACATATGTCCACAGCTCACAACTGCCTGTAACTTAAGCTTCACGGGAATCCAATGCCACTAGTCTTCGAGGGCACTGTACTCAACACACAATCAAATATTGGCACGAATTACTTGGTAGGAAATAGTGCTTGCTTCCAAGCCTAATGGCCTGAATTTTGAGCCCAAGAACCCATAAGGTAGAAGGAGAAAACAGGTCCAGCAAGTTGTCATCTGACCTCCACTTGCATGCTATGGTGTATATTGTAGCATACATGTGTATCCACACACACACCACACAAATACAAATAATAATAATAGGCTCAGGACACCATTTTTAAAGACTTTGTTGTAATTAATTGATAATGTATATCAATTTAAATTTGTAGATAGTCAGATGGGGTGGTACCTACCTGTAATCCTAGCACTTTGTAGATGGAGGCAGGAAGATCAAGAATTCAAAGTCATTCTTTGCTACATAACAAGTTAGAGATCAGCTCTCTCTTTTAAAAAAATCTCTAAATATTTTGAGTTATTAAATTCTGATATACAGTCTATTTTCTAGGTAATATATAGTATACATTGGAAATATGAAAAGCAGTCGATTTCTACTCTTAACAGTTTAGAACTATGAAGACATGATCCAGAGGAGAAATAATTATGATTTCACCCCCCTCCCAAAAACAGGATACCATACTTGCAGAGCTTCTTCAGATACACAAAGAACACATTGTAGGATATCATGAACATGATTCTCTTTTGGACCACAAAGAAGRAGWGCTGACTGAAGAAGAAAGAAAAGCAGCTTGGGCTGAATATGAAGCAGAAAAGAAGGTATTTTGTTTAGAATGCTTTTTTCATGGATCTGTGTGGGGAAAAGAAGCTTAATTAGAGTGCCTGTGACTTGAGTCCATTCTCTGCATGTATGCCACAATGAAATTTTTTATTTTATATCATAATGATCTGCTTATAACTGATAATTCTTTTGGAACTAGGTGCAGTGTCTGTAGTCCCAGATACTTGAAAGACTGAGACAGGGGAATTATTTAAACTCAACAGTTAAAAACTGGACTGGGCAACAAATTAGAAAGAAGTCAAATAATATTTCTTTGTTTCTGCTTTTCTGTTAGTCATTGGACAGAGCAATGAAGAAGAGAGGGGTCATCTTTGAAGGAAGGAAGACATTAATATAGTTGGTCCTCAGGTATAGGCTCCCCAGTTAGGGAGTCTCAATTCATGGGGTTTGCCTATGCTTGGTAGTAAAGTAAGGAGAAGAAAGCAGTTTATATTTTAGAAAAACCTCCATTTCTGTTTAGCCCTTCCTAAATTAAGAGCTGTACATTTAATATCAATCTCTGCCAGCAACTTTATTTAAAGTAATTCTTGTCTGTTTTAAACAGCAGCCCACTTGAACAAAAATGTGACTGAGCATGGAAACCTTATCCTAATACCTGAATCCCTAACTCCTAACTCATTGTACCAAACTTCTTTAACATTAATATGATGTTAGGAGTCTCATCAGAATTCACAGAGTTCTCTTGGTCTGTAGGAATTACCAGAAAAAAAGAATATACCTTTACGGGTTAAACCTTTCTATGTAATAAGATCTTAGTTTCGGGTAAAAGGGTGTTTTGTTTATGTGTGGAAGAGTGTTAATAATTTCCTAGATCTGAGAAAGTAGATTCTTTACTAAACCAGTAGGTGATGGAGAATTTCAAGTTTTTAATCACAATGTGAAAAGCACATAACTTTTTTTTTGGTTTGATTTTTAGGGACTGACCATGCGTTTCAACATACCAACTGGGACCAATTTACCCCCTGTCACTTTCAGCTCTCAGACTCCTTATATTCCTTTTAATTTGGGAGCCCTGTCCGCAATGAGTAATCAACAGCTGGAGGTGAGTTTTAAAGGATAAAAGTAGTTAATATGAATTAAAGGCAGTGCCAGCTGCCTTGTTGCCGGCTCCCACTGCAGCACTATCACATTCTCTCAAAGATTACCCTGAATAGACCAAGAAAGTTTTCGTTTATTTGTTGGCCTTTTTCACCAACCTCATATAGTAAAATGGAGTTTGTACAGAGCACAAAGGAATCAATCCTTGAATTAATGTAGTTTGAATTATTTTAATTAAAGAACAATAGGGCAGCTGAACGGCTTTGATCAATTATAAAATACCTGGAACAAAGTAATGTTTGAAAGTAGGTTAAATGCATACATGAGTTTATAAGCAATGTAGAGGTGCCCTTAGGTATATACTACTGTCCATCGTTATGACATTTGTGATTTAAAACTAGAATAAAATATTAATTAAATGAGACAAGTCAGTTATACCAACAGTTTAATAATTTAACTGAATCTGGTTTTGTTTTTAAAATGTACTTAATGGGTTTATTTAAATTAATTGGTTCAATAAACCCCAAATTTGCATCTTCCTAAAATGTCTCTTGCATCATTGAGTTTTTTTGTTTTTTGAGACAAGGTCTCTTTGTGTAGCCCTGGCTGTCCTGGAATTCACCATGTATACCAGGCTTTTCTTGAACTCACAGAGAGCCACCTGCCTCTGCATCATTGAGTTTTACTTCACTTTAGATGCTGAGTTTTGTTGCTCTCTTTAATTGTTTAGGTTTTAAATCAAGTGCTATAAATTGACAAGAGGAATGGTCCATGTACTTTAGGACTCTCCTGTCTTTCTACCCTACATAGCTTATTTCTTACATCCTCTAGGACCTTATTAATCAAGGAAGAGAAAAAGTTGTAGAAGCAACGAACAGTGTGACTGCAGTGAGGATCCAGCCTCTTGAAGATATCATTTCAACTGTCGTAAGTAACTGACAGTTGACTTACATCAGCCTCCAGCTTATGTGCACCTCACATCATTTGTTTTAACGTTTGTTAACTTCTCTACTTTCTGGGAGGGGGAATCATGTAATCCTTATAATTTGATTAGAAATAGTGAAGTACCAATAAGCTGATAACAGTCTTAGACTCTAATTCATCAATTTTGCATAAATGCTGACAGAAATGGATAAAATATAAGAATTGAGACATCAATCATAGGAATGTGCGCATTGTTTGTTTGTATAATCATGTTTTAAATGTACCATTTGTACAGATAAATTCCAAGCAGTTCTTTATTCCAGAGGAAGCCAACACACATACAATAGTGGAAAACTTAGTACCCTGTTTTCCTAACCTTGGTTTCTTTAGAAACGAGTAAAGAAAGGGGAACAGGGATTAAGACATTCTGACTATATTTCAGTGCCTTAATAATTTCCCCTCTGTTGTACAGTTATGAGGAGTAAATGGAAATGTCTTTCTTTTAGTGGAAAGAAAACATGAATCTCTCTGAGGCCCAAGTACAGGCATTAGCATTAAGTAGACAAGCCAGCCAGGAGCTTGACGTGAAACGAAGAGAAGCAATCTACAATGATGTATTGACAAAACAACAGATGGTAAGAACTTTGTCTCTATGCTCTGTTGATTTGTCTTCAGTTTCTAATGAGTTGATATAACTGTAATAACCATACAGGATGAATGGTCATTGATTATTCTCAAGTTTTGCTGAAAAAAAACACAACTAGTAATACTAACAGATATTTGGCCGAAAGAGCGGCCCCACAATCAGTTCTCTTGTATGTTTTTATGGGATCTATTTCTTTAATTTTATTTTTTATCTATTTTGGACATTTAGAATTGTCTCAAGACTTTTTGCTTCTATCATTTTCTAATATCTTCTAAAAGTATAAATTTCAGTATATTTGTTTGGAAAATGGAAGTGGTATCCTGAATGATGTGTAAGCTCCTGCTTATCCAGAATCTTCAAAAAGATACCATATTTTATGATCCTTGATCATCTTTCCCAGTACTATCTTGACACCAGGGAATCAAGCTCTGTGGCATGAGTTTTACTTAGAAAGCACTGTGGAATTGTGCTTTTAAGTTAGCTTAGGGAATTTGAGACCTTCAAGTAGGAATTATTCCTGCCACAAATGCTTTTCCCCTTGGTGTCCATCACTGAAATGTTTGTCTGTCATCATGTAAAATATTTAAGAGAATGACAAAGAAAGGGGAGTTGACAAAAAGTTCTGTAACTAATACTTGAGACTAATCACAGTGCAGGACTGCAATACAATAGTCAAGTCATTAAGAGAATTTAGTCCTAAATGCTGTTACTAACTGGTTTCTGCAGTAATGGTCTTCTGAATACCATCAAATTAGTAATGGTGATAACAATAATGTGTTTTCCTTTTGGTATGGTACTCCCTTAACAAATTGATTTTAACTCAAAACTTGATACTTGCGTCTTTGAGGCAGGACATATACTTGTGTATATATACAGTTACCTTTTCTCTCTCCAGTTAATCAGCTGTGTTCAGCGAATACTTATGAACAGAAGGCTCCAGCAACAGTACAATCAGCAGCAGCAACAACAAATGACTTATCAGCAAGCAACTCTGAGTCACCTCATGATGCCAAAGCCTCCAAGTTTAATCATGACTCCTTCTAACTACCAGCAGATTGATATGAGGGGAATGTATCAGTCAGTGGCTGGTGGTATGCAGCCACCACCCTTACAATGTGCACCACCCTCAATGAGAAACAAAAATCCAGGACCTTCCCCAGGGAAATCTATGTGATTTTGCACTAAAAGTTTAAAGGATTATTAAAATCATAGAAAGAGCTTTTAT
>LOEQ01006045.1:94416-105289 GCA_001685075.1 Bramus lutescens
ACAGATGATAGAGGCCAGCCAGGTGGGCTGGCATAAGCCTGTAATTCCAGCACTCAGGGGGTTGAGGCAGGAGGACTGTGAGTTCAAGGCCAGCCTGGGCTATATATTGAGACATTGTTTCAAAAATAAATCTAAGAGGTGAAAAAAAAGAAAAACTGGAACTCTCACATACTATTGGTGTACAAAATGGAGCAGCCTTTCAAACAAAGTTGTTTCACTTAGAGCTGACCATGATGAGGTATATGTCCAAGAGGAGGAAACCATTCCCACACACTTGTATGTGGATACTTACAGTAGCATTATTCACCATATGCAAAAAGCAGAAACAACCAAAATGCCTAGCAACTGGTAAAATATGGTATATTCTTAGAAAGGAATACTATTTGAGCATAAAAAGGAATGCAGCCAGGCAGTGGTGGCTCATGCCTTTAATCCCAGCATTTGAGAGGCAGAAACAGGTGGATCTTTGTGAATCTGAGTCCAGTGTAGTCTACAGAACAAGTTCCAGGACAGTCAGGGCTACACAGAAACCCTGTTTTGAAAAATCAAAAGAGAAAAAAAAAGATACATGTTACAAAATGGATGTACCTTCAAAACATTGTGCTACAGAGAAGTAGCCAGTCATGAAAGATTGCACATTGTAAAATTCAATTTGTAGGAAATGTCCAGGGTGAAACAAAATCCAGAGAGACAGAAAGTAGATTAGGGGTTACCAGGGACTGACTTGGAGAAGGGGATAATGAGGAGATATTGCTTAATGGTTTCAAAGTTTTTGATTGGGATGATGGAAAGGTTTGGAAGTATTGTGGGTCAGTTGCACAGTACTGAAAGTATAATTGATGTCATTGTGTGTACATGGTAAAATGGCAGATTTTGCTATGTATATCTTATCACAATAAAATGAAATTTTCATTAAAAATAAAGAAAAATAAAACAGACACACACACACACACAATGATTGATAGGAAATACCACTGGATGGCTTGTGTCTTCTGCAAAATGTGAGGGAGGCTCATCCTCAGAGACCAAAGAGTACTTGATGCAGAACAGACTGGAGCTGAGCTCGAGGCAAATGGAGCTGAACCAATGCTCTGTTCACGCCCCGTTCTCATGATAAGAATCACTTGGGGACTTGTTAACCATACAAAGCACTGATTCTCAAAGTACTGTCCAAGGAGTCCTGGAGGTCAGTGAGGCCCTCTCTCTTCCAGTTACATATCTCTGAAACTAGCTGGATTTTCCTCTATATTTCAGCTAAAAGAACATATAGCAACAAATTGAATGCAGGGGAAGATGTGAGCATCTGTTCAATTCTGCCATTGTAATTTTTGCTGTTAGAAAAAAATGACAGAAGATAGGTGCTCTGTAAACTTTTGTAATGCTGTGAGTTAGTTCTTGTTACAGTGGGAACTGGTTATTTGCTGCTGAAACCATAGCAGATTTGAGCCTCAGCAGGGGGAAAGGGAGCATAGTTGTGGGTCCCAAAGTTAACACAGCTCACACAACTCAGTTCTCTCTATAGATTGTCACACATGAAGCATTCCACCAAACATCCAAGGAAAAAAATGCTTCTCTCAAATAATCTCTTTTTTCTTATATTTTAAAAATTAATTTCTTCTTTGACAATTCCATCCAGACATAATGCATTCTGATTCCTCTCACCTCAGACCCTCTGTTATCTCCCTCCCACCCCAGCAAGCCCTGTTCATTTTCAATGGTCATGCCTTTTGGTTTCGTGGCCCACTGAGTTTAACCTTTGCCATCTAAAGCAATCATCACAATGTTAAAAAATTAATTATTAAAGTATCTGTTGTGGCCAGGTGGCGGTGGCGCACGCCTTTAATCCCAGCACTCAGGAGGCAGAGGTAGGTGGATCTCTGTGAGTTTGAGGCCAGCCTGGTTTACATAGTGGGTTCTAGGACAGCCAGGGCTACACAGAGAAACCATGTCTTGAAAAACATATATGTATATGTATGTGTGTGTGTATGTATGTTGTATGCCCAAGGAGGTAGCTGGCTCAGCAGCTTAAAGCAATTGCTAAGTAAGCCTAATGACCTGAGTTCAATCCCTAGAACTATTGTAAAAAAAAAAACTGATCTTGGGGGTGAGCATTTGTAGTTTCAGTATTCCTGTGGTGAGATGGGAGACAGAGACAGAATTAGCTGAAGCTAGCTAGTCTGGAGCACAAAATGCAATAGAAACAAGAGAGATGCTGCCTCAAGCAAGATAAAAGGAGAGAACTGACCCCTGAAAAGTAGCCCTCTGACACTCTGTGCCTTCCCCTAAATAAATAAATGATGTAACCCATACACACACTCCTCCTGATAAAAGACACACAAAAGAGTGGAAAATGTAAAACACTATCACTCTTAATTCAATTGTTGAGAATGTAGTCATTTTTATTAAATATGACTTATATTAATGTGTAATAGGTTTATTGTTTTATACAAACTACAGGCATGTACCACTGTTCCCAATTTTCCAAGTAATTTTTGAGAGTGTGAGGGTTTGTTTCCGAGAACAAAAACTTGAGAACCATTGACAGAGAAAAACAATCATTTCAGTTATAAATTGTCCTTTAGATGGCTTTCTCGTCTTTTGGTTAGGAGCAAGTGTTGAAATTTTGATTTAGGAAGTCTTTCTTAGGGCCCTGGACTCTGTTGTTAGACAACTGGACTGGGTACTTACTGAGGATGCTTGGTACATGTTGAGCCAATGTAAAGATGTTTGCATGCCAGCAGTGTTTATGACTGACAGGTGGAATTAAAACTAGAGGAATCAGATTTGTCAGGCTGAACATAGCTGGTCCCCTGGAGGTTGTGTGGGTAGTGACAGTGCTTGATGAGCTGATCAGCATAGTTGTATCTAGCTGTGCTGACAACCCAAGGACAGAAACAGAAGGTGGGCACTGGAAACTCCAGCTACCTGGGGCTCGGATGAGGTTCTTTAAGTCACCTTGTACTATACACACGGCTGGCATTCAGGTTGCCCACTGAGAGGCTCTGACCTGGATTATGTGGGGGGAGAAGAGTTCAGGTCCCTCTGGAATGTGGACATAATAGCCTAAGAGGGGAAGGAAGCTGAGGAAACCTATAGTTTCCTCCGTTTGAGGAGGGATCTGGAAAGTGTGGTGGGCTTTGGGCTGGTGGGATAGGGCAATGAAAGGACACAATGCCTTCCTACAGAGAGCTCCACCTCCTTCTCTGAGTCACATTTCAGGCTCTTCTATGATGCACTGGACTCCTAGTATCTTCCTAGTGGTGGGCATTCAGCCTAAGCATCAGTGTTTGGGGACTGTTCACAATCCCCTGAACTGATTATTTTTCTCTTGTGTATAACACCAATTTGCAGCCTTGCTCTGAGACAGAGCCTTGCTGTGTTGGCCAAGCTGATCTTGGACTCCTGGACTAACAGTGATCCTTCTGTCTCAGCTCCCCAATTATCTGAGGTGACAGGGGCATACCACCATGGCCAGCTTCTCTGGGCACACTACTGCAGCACCTTGTACTTCTCTTTCTTGGTGATCTGTGTCGCTTTACTTGCTTGCGTCGGACTATCTGACCAAGCTATGTCAGGAAGACAGAAACTCCTATTCACATTTCTGCCTCTAAGGACGCAATATGTGCTCCACAAATACTCAATGAATTAATAAATAATTGAATTTGTTCAAAGAGTTAAACGATTCAGATTTAAAATAAGGGCCTATAATCAGCCTGGGCTATACAGTGAGATTCTATCTCAACAACCAAGGGCTGAGAGGGTAACTCAGTGAGAGTACTTACATAATGTATAAAGGCTCATGTTTGAGCCTCAGCAGTGTGAGCATAAACACACACACACACACACACACAGCAAAAGTAAAAAAAAAAAAGCAAAATATGAGGTTGCTCTGATTCCAGGACCCGAATAATAGCTGCATGTCTTTGGCTCCAAAGCAAATGAGGAAAAACCGAGCTGAGTGCAGTAGACGCAGAGGGGACCATGTGACCCACGCTGGGTCGAGGGGTGAACAGAAACGACTGAGAGTCAAAGGAAAGCTTATTTCGCTGAACTTGCCACCGGGGTGTCGGCACAGAGACCTACTAGAAAAATTCTTTCATGACAAACCAAAGGCTCTTCTGAGCCGTCTGTCAAGTAAGGGAGTTAGAGGACTGAAAATGAACGTGGCTTTCAAAAGAGCAGCCCCTCCTGTCTGGTTCTCACTTCCCTGCTCCACTGGTCCTCCGTGACGAATCCCTGCTGAGGAAGGCATAGCAGCTCCAGCCATTTAGGGTAGAAGGAAGGTGATCCTCGAGAACTAAGTTTATGAGGAAGGGAGAGGCTGGGGCTACCCCCCAGACAACTTAGATTCAGCCCAGGTGACCTCTGACCCCACTGCAAGGCCTAATGCATTTCTTACTGTGCCCATAGGGATTTGGTGTTGTGCACTGTAGAGATTTGGAGGTGAGAGTGATTCAGGTCCTTTTTTTATGTTCTTTGACTAAGTTCCTTCGGGAAGGCCCTGCCAGGTGCCTCCAATGAACTGTTGTGGCTTGGCCTAGTGGTTCAGTACTTTGATGGTTTTTTGAGCATAAACAACTCTTGTGCCTCAAATGCCTCTACCAAAATTCCTGATAAACTTTAATCTCTATTTTGTGTTGTTAAGAAGGTAGAGGGGCTGGAGAGATGGCTCAGTGGTTAAGAGCATTGCTTGTTCTTCCAAAGGTCNTTGTATACATAATAAATAAATAAATAGATAGATAGATAGATAGATAGATAGATAAATATTTTAAAAAGAAGGTAGAGACTCACTAGCTATGGTGATGCATGCTTGCTGTCTCAGCACTCTGGTGGCTGAGGCAGGAGGATTTAGGGTTTGACATCATCCTAGGCTAGACACGGCCATACTCTTTTTCAAGGTGGAGACTTGATCTGATTGTGATATCTGGTGGTGGGGAAGGTGGTGGTGGTGTCATGGCGATGGGTAAGGTTAAGGGAATTTTAAGGGAGAAGCACTAATGCCATAGGCAGATGGCTTCTTCTTGCCCCATGACGCCCAGTGCCACCTTGGGACTCTGCCTGGAGTCTCTGCCAGTGAAGAGGACCTGCAGATGCAGCTGTCTGAGCACAAATTCCCTAGATTTCAGACTCCTGAGCCAAATGCTTGTTCTTTATAAACTAGTCTCTGGTATACTGGAATTGAAGTAGAAAACAGAGCAAGAGGAGCCAGAGAGAAGGCTCAGCAATTAAGAGCATTGCCTGCTCTTCCAGAGGACTTGTATTTGAGTCCCAGCTCCCAAATGTTGTCTCACAACCATCTGAAACTCCAATTCCAGGACATCTGGCACCCTCTTCTGACCTCTTTGGGCATAAGATACACACATATATGTAGGCAAAACACCCACATGCATACAATTTAAAAATAATAGCAATTTTAAAAGTAAGAGAAAAGAGCAAAGCAAGCCATTAAGGACAGTGGCAGAAGGGGACAAAGAAGGGAGTGGACTAATGCTGTTAGCATTACTGCCAGGGGTGGTGCTGTCCTCCATGCCCTCACTTGAATCTTCTTGTCAAATTTGAAGCTCTCTCTCAGAGGACCAGAAGACCCACATTTTGGGGGTACGCAAACAAGAGCAAGCAAGCAAGCAAACACCTACAAACTTTGTTAGCATTTTCACACAGGACAACAGTGCCCACCAGTTCTTATGTCAGATGCTTTCTAGAAAATCTTAAGGTACCCATCTCTAGCTCTTGAAGGATGCTTCAAGGACCAAATATATGTGACCAAACATATTATTTGGGGGAGTTCATGCCTAGGTGGCCTTCTCTGGACCATTAAAAATCTCATGAACTCCAAATTGGGGATCTCTGATCATCACTGTTTTCCTTGACAGAGATAGCAATTGGGTAGCACTTTTAGGTCTTATGTGTTCTTTCTAGGACCAACATTGGTGTTCAGAAGAATTCCGGGAGCCTTGTAAGACAATATAGGTGGTAAATTAATACTATACCCTACCATTTATCTCGTATTTACCCTGTGTACACCAAATGACACAATATTCTTGTCAAGTGGTTGCACTTATAGTGACAGGGAACCCTTTGAACCCTTTAAGGTTCCCTTAATGCACTCAAGTTTGTCATAGTCCTATTTAGGTACACATAGAACTTGACATAGCATTCTAGATTATTCTGTTATATAATACCTAAGTTCTTTCTTGCCCAGTATTTGTAGCATTTGTATGCATATATACAGAGACATGTGTACATGCTAAGGAAACATCTATGGCTCTGTCCATTTACTCAATTGTTCATTCATTCTTTCAACTACTTAGTGTAAACAAGATTTCTCAAGTGCCTGCTTTGCTCCAGGAATGTCCTAGTTATGAGGAAGGGATACAGAGACAACTAAAATGTGGTCTCTCTACATGATTTATTCCAAGACCAGAGCTGCAGAGCGTATTTTTCTAGAATTTTCTTATGTTGTTTTAGCACTTTGGGGATATGGTACTGATCTGCTATTGATTGATATAATGGTACTAGCTCAGGTATCTTATATTCCCATTTCCAGGACTGACCTCTCTTTTTGAAAGTGAGTGTAGCCAGGATTCCTAATCTCTGTCCCCATGCCTCATCAACTGTTACTGTGAGGCAATCACCAGGACCAAGCACCCTACTGTGGCACTCTTCCAGGCCTGTCCCTTCTGCTCCTGTCCAGAGGGAAGAAGGACTGACTTGGCATTTGGGGTTCTTCCCTGTCTCACTGCTATGGCATTTCTCTTGCACAGCCTGCTCTACAATATGGTGCCTGTGGTCTTTCCAAGCTAGAGATAATGGGCTTATTTCAATAACAGTATCCCTGCTTACAGAGAAATGTCATTCTCTTTTTGGTTACAGCAGATTTTATGTACCTCAGAAAATGTCACACACTGTGGCTGTGTATCAAAAGTTCTAGGTAGGTGAACACTGATAGATAGCATAGGTAAATTTTAGGTTTTAAAACCAACATGCAGGGCCAGTGAGATGGCTCAGTAGTAAAGGCACTTGCTGTCTAGCCTGATAACTATTTCAATCCCCAGGTCCCACATGGAAGAATTAGAGAACCGACTCCTGAAAATTGCCCTCTGACTTTCACCCATGGCAATGCATGCTTACAGACAGACAGATACACATACATGCATGTACACACTAAATAAATAATGTAATAAAAGTGAACTAGAAAAATCAAGCCAGGCATGATGGTATCTGCCTGTCATCTCAGCACTCGTGAGGTAGAGAAAAGAGGATCAAATGTTCAAAGTCATTCTCAGCCATCAAATCAAATTCAAGGAAAGCCTGGCCTATATAAAGTCCTGTCTCAAAATAAAAAAAAAAACAGAAACAAAACAAAACAAGAAACAACCAGACCTAACAACCACCACCAACAACAACAAAACCACAGTTATCAAGGTGTAAAACTGGGTGTAGTGTTACACATCTGTAGTCTTGGCACTCAAGAGGCTGAAGCAGAAAGATCACCTGATCAAAGGAGTCTGAGGTCAGCCTGGATGATATGGCAAAGCCCTGTCTTAAGCAAACAAGCCATCAAGGTCTGATGCTCATTACTGACATGATTATCCAGGTGAGGAGGTGCACCTTAGTAAAGCCAGCACTCAGGAGGCTGATGCAGAAGGATTGTGAACTTGAGGTCAGTCTAGGATATGCAGCAAGTTTCTTGGCCTGGAGTACATAGAGATACCCTGTCTCAAAAACACATAATTGCTTTGTTAATGTAGCTGGGTCTTAATCTTGGAGAATTTTGCAGATAGTGTCTCTTTTCCACAGTCTAACACACACAACAGCTCTTTGCTCTTCTTAATCCTGTTGCTTCTTCAAAGCAGACATTATTCTTGTTGAAAAACACTCTAGTAGGCCTAGACCACCGAAATGTCCACCTTGGGGATCCCACCAATCAGCATGCTGGTTAGTGATCATACATGTCATGCAATAACTTGCTTTTTGTTCGGCACTAGGAATTGAACCATGAATGGGAGATAAGCACTCTTCCACTAAACTGTATTCCCAGCCCTAAGTTTAGCTCTCACTACACAGTCTTATTTGGTATTTCAGGTGTGTGACTCTTCTATTGGGCATGTAAATTTGGGTGAGCTTTTATAACTCTTTTGGTTTTGCTTTTTTTGTGCTGCTGGATGGTGACAGTGTTGGGGATGGAATCTAGGGCCAGGCACATGCTAAGAAGCACTTCACCGTTGATCTATACCTCTACTACTGGTTTTGTTTCGCAAGTGAGCTGCTATGTAACCAGTCTGACTCACATGTTCAATTAATTAGAAAAATAGCTGATGCCTAGATGATAGGCAGGCTGAGGAAGAGCTATCCTAGATGCAAAGCCTTTGCCCACCAGGCTTTCATATTGTTTGCGTGCTCAACAAGGCTTTCATCCATTTGTTTCTAATCTCTTCTACCCCTACTTCTGGGAATACCAGTCCAGGGATTTGAAGACAAGATACCATAGGACTAATCTGGGAGGGAGAGCTCTGAGGTATGCCTCCTTCATTCTCTGGACTAACACTATCCCACCAAATCACTTATGAACCATTTGGTTGCAAAAATCAAAATCATTTTAGGGTGTTAGTTCTCAAATTGTATCATGCTATGCTTAGGAGCTCCCTGGAAAGCTTGATACCATGCAAGGTGTCTGGCTCAGTCACAGATTTCTGCTGATTTCTATCCCTGAGCAGTTTCCAAGTGATGCTGCTGGGCAAGAGACCATGTGCTCTGAGCACTACTCCTCTAAGGGAATGAATGTACTGACAGTTTCCCAGAGTCTTCTAGGAGGAGCCCTGGCAAGAGACGCTGGGTGTGGTCAGAGCCAGTAGGATAATATCTTCTTGAAGGGAAGCTGACTGGCTCAAAAATTCCTCTACTTGCTGACTACCATTTTCAATTGCTTTTCCTTCACATCTGAAGTAGAGGTGCACCAATAGTGTCCACCCTTGGGGCTCAGAGCCCTCATCAAGTCCCTAAAGAGGGTTCCTCTATGCCCAGTCCTAAACAAATGGTAGTTTTAGTAAGAGTGTTGGTTGAGGCCTTCCTTCCTAATTTTCCAGTAAGTCATAGGACAGAAAAGAATTCTAGGTCTGGAAAGAGGCCCCTAGATAATACTGCCACACTGGATGTTGCAGTCACCCAGCCCAAGCTGCATGAACCTGCCATCAGGAATTCTAATGACTTGGAAAGAAGGAAGCTGGCCAGCCTTTTCATGCTACTGAATGCACAAATCAATAGAATTAGACACTGGTTTATAATATAAAGACAATTTTATTGCCAATAAAAGCCTTTAATAACTCATTTTTTTCCTGTTTCAGTAGGACCTTATTCTTTCTGATGAAAATCCAGTCATAGCATCTCTCATTAAAAATAAAATTATTTTGAAATAAATAAATATATAAAATAAATAGCATATACATTTCATAAATAGTTTGTCCTTATGCACAGCATCCATGCTTACATTTTAATATCATTTCCTTACAACCTACCCCATATCTCCCACTTTGGTGGCAGGAAAACTGCATGTCAGGACGAATGAGAGATCTGCAGAGCCAGGGCAGGAATGGCTTTGCAGCAGGGCTGGAGCCCCCAGGATTTTCCGAATAACACTTTCCCAAAGCTCTGTAGGTAGCATCTGTGGCAGATTCCTTGGTCTTTCATTTGCACCCCATCTCAAAGTAGCTGGGTAGATTGTGAGGCAAGACAGCCTTGGCCCTTGGTGAGGGGGCCCCTGTTCTTTGTCATGCCACCTCATGGGAAAGAACATGAGTAAAGCAAAAAGTATATACAAGATTCCCTTTGACCCACCCCTCCCCCCATGTCCCTCCCCAAAATAACCCAACCTTGATATACACTTTGAACAAGGGGACAGCTGGGTCAAGTTGAACAGTAAGTGCTTCTCTGTTATCTAATTGATAGGAAGGAAGGACTGAAAAGCTATGAGTATAGTGTTTGCAGAGCCAACCATGGCCACAGAGTACATGGGTCATAGAGGTGGCACCAGAGGTCCATTACCTATAGCGGAAGAGGTCTCTGGACATGGAGGGCAACTTGGAAGGATCTACTGGCCTGGGTAAGAAGTGAGTGAACTTCTGGTGTCGTTTAGTCCTGTATCCCTCCCGGGGTGAGCCGTCTTTATTCAGGGCCACATAATACTGTCTTTCCGAGTCCGAGTGTTTGTACAAGGTGGAGGCATAGGTGTTGTACCAGTTTTCTTCAAATTGTTCCCGGAAAACACATTCACGTGTGAGTTTCTTCTGTGAGGGTGAGAAAATAAAGCAGAGCCCATTAGATGACTATTCCTCCATCCCAGTTTGCTGGTGGGGAAAGCCTGAAATAGCAATAGCACATTGAGATTAGAAAATTTCAGTCCTGTCTCCCTGTGTGTCCAAGGAGTCTTTCCTCCACGCAGCGCAACACTCCCACCCCCATTGTATCTTCTTCATCCTCCTTCACGAGCAACACAAATATGTTTTGGGTGTGATCTTTCCTGAAGGGAAGGAATTTGGAGGAGCTGGCCTTGGCTGGCTCTTTAACCCCAGAATTTCTATTATGGCTTTCCAATGCCCCTCTGGCACCCACCGGGCTCACTGCTCACTTCCTTAGGGCTAATAATGTTTGACTGCACTGAGATTACCGTCACCCACATTAACTGGCAGGCAAAGGCCACGGGTCTATATAAAGCTGCATGGGAGGTGAGCTGTGATCTCTCCTAATGAGCAGCCTGTCAGCTGGAAAGCCCAGAAAAGATCTCCTTGAAAAGCTCCTCCAATCTGGCTACTTAAAGCTGGCAACTCCTGGGTTTCCTGCTTCTGGCCCTTCTCATACATGATCAGGCCGCCATACT
>LOEQ01006046.1:66081-76503 GCA_001685075.1 Bramus lutescens
TGTGTTGTTATTTCGGGGTATAAGCTAGCTGTGTGGGAGCCGGGCGGGACGAAAGCAGGCCGGCCCCCTTAATACTACATTCCCCATTAGAAATAATATTTCCTTCATTGAAAATATATACCCCAGAGAAATTAAAATTTTTTAAAATTGAAAAAAACTGTCTCTATAAACAACAATATTGCTTCTTTATTATGGGGATGGTAATATTAAAAGCAAATTTTTAAATGAATTAGAAATCAAGATGATGTCATGATCCCAAGATAATAATTCAACAAGAAGTATAAAAATTCCAGGGTCCAAAACAACATGCAAGTAAAAATTCAAATATAGAAAAAAAGTGATAGCTGGAAATGAAGGAATTAACTAAAGATTTGCCTTATAGTTTTGATTGTAGAAAATGATACTCAAATTTCTAAGGCAAACACATTGCTAATGTGTTCACGTTTATAGCATGCATAACAGTCAAAATGTATGAGAAAACTCTTACAGACGATGGTGAGGAGAGTCAGAGATAGAGTGTGAATTAGTCCATGGAGGAAAAGGAAATGTTGAATACTTAGAAACTAACAAGAAAGTGTAATAATTGATGGAACAAACAGAAAACAGGGCTCTAACATTTCTATATTAATTCAATTATAATGGTTACCATGTAATTGGTAAACATGAACTGTCTGGGATATTGAGATTGTTATATTAGATAAAAGAACAATACCCTGCTATCAATGTCTACAACAAAGTTCTAGTTTAAGTTATGAAAGATCAATATGTAATTTAAAATTAACAGGCAAAAATGCATATCAAATAACCCAAAAGACACAGTAGTGTAATGATAAAATGCTGCAGCCACAGTTCCCTGAGGGATGCAGGAGGACACTGTAGGTGGTTTAGGACAGTGGCAGTGGGAGACCACGGTGGGCCATGAAGCAGCTTGCTCCACCATCCAAGGCCTCTATGGGTCCCAGGCGGGTGGGAGGCAGTAGGTGACATACCAGTCCCATGAGGAACTGAGGAGCAACAGTGGGTGAGAGAGACACTGATGGATAGGCATGCCATGTAGAGAAAATGGGTATTTATTTAGGGGGTTATGGAGGGAAAAGGGGAGAAGGAGGAAGAGCAGAGAGAGAGGCAGAGAGAGAGAAAGAGAGAGAGAAACAGAAGGGGGAAGGGGGAATAACAGAGAAAGATGCAGAGAGAGAGAGAGAGAGAGAGAGAGAGAGAGAGAGAGAGAAGCTACCTCTTCAGGAGAGAGATGAAAAAGAGAGAGCACAGGCTGGAAACAGAAAAAAGATGGGAAAGGGAGTGGAGGAGCTTGTCTCCTAAAGGGACAGGACAGACCATTATGGGTAGCTATATAATTATACACCACATGAGAACTTTCAATCAAAAATGGACCAATTTGCAATAGTGTGTACATATGATTACAGTTAAGTATGCACAATACATGTAAGTGTGTGTGTGGGGGGGGTTAAGTCACTTGGGCTATCAATGCACTCACCAGAACAATAGACTGACAAGTATCAGATATGAGGAACCTCCTTTTAAGGTTTATCCAGCATAGTCAAATGACTCCCAAAATAATATAGCTGAACATTGTAGTTCGTGGTTGCTTCTCGGAGATTGAAAGAAGGATCCTATTGCTGAAGACAGAACACATTTGGGATACATGACTCAGATTATTCACACCAGACATGACTTGAAAGCCCCTTTCCTACAATCCACCTCCCACAGGTACAGAAAACATTATGCAAGCTGCCAAGGGTGAGCAATTAAAAAGTGCCACCCAGCTGCATCACCTATGAATCATGACAATGATCAACATGGCAAGATATTTGTAAAGATTTAATAAATGTTAATCACATGTTGGTAGCAACCAACAGGTGTCTAATTGCACATAAGGCCCACTTAGTGGGAAAGAAATCAGGCCTGGTACTGGTAACCTAGCTAGCTTCCCAGAGCTTCTGAGGTTATTGACTTTAGAAAAGGACCTGCTACCACCACTTGGCTAGAACAGCATAATTCCTTATTATATTCCGAATCTCATCCTTAAGAACACAGGTAAGTGTCGTTACCATCCTTCATCAAGGAAGTTTCTTTTTTAGCAAATGGAGACTATCACATAAAACCACACTGAGATGTAAGGATCAATGAATTATGGGTATCCTATCCCTAACAGATATATCTACATCACAACTTCTGTATCTATGACTTAGGGAACATCAAGGAAGAGGGGTATAAAAGATTGTAAGAATGAGAATAATCAGTCTTTCTTAGAAATGACTTCATAAACAAGACTGGAACAATATCAAAACCAATGGACATTTCAACAAGAAAGGGAAAATTTTCTTGGGATTCCACCTACAGACAAGAACTATAAGCAACCATTAACTTGTGGTAGGAGAATTAGCCTTTTTTTAAGGATTATCCCCTATTTGTTGTATAATGAAAACTTGTCAGCCTTCAAACCATGTACATAGAACAGAATATATATATATATATATTCCTCATATACTTCATTTATAAATATAATAAGAAAAAAGAGTTTGGGATCATGGAAGGGGTTCAGAGGAGAGTAAGATTTGATGGAGGAATAGGATAGAGAAGTTATTTAATTCTGTTTCAATTAAAAACGCATTTATAAAAGTTTCCCAGACATGAACCCTTAGAGGATAAACTATGTCCAGTTAAAGGCATGTTTAAAATCCTGTTTTCTAACCGAGTGGCAACTGTGTTAACATCATGACAACATGCTCTCACATTTGTAATAGTACTGGTACAGATATATTTATTTTGCTACTGGATATATGAAGCTCAGCATGCAGAACTTCGCAGCAAATACAGTAAATGGCTATGTTGCTGGCTTAGGCTTTGCTGTGCATTTTTTATATCACTGTATCCTCCTTCTACTAAACATATTAATATGAAAGAATGTGCAGTTATGCCAGCATCAGTCTCAAATATTTCATATTTTCAAGTGTCTTAACTGCTCAAAAACCACATGGAGAGACTGACTTTGTCATAAAAGATGTTGAAATTTCTTCTTTTGTCTTGCGGAGAATATAACCCCATTTTAAAGCAACATATGACTTATTAATTTCACAAAATAAAATTTTAAATGTGGAGTGTTCCCAGAGACAAAGATGGAAACTAATGAGTGATAAAACACATTTTTTTCTGAGAAGGCAGCTTACTCCTAGATGTGTCTACATATATCAGAAATTCAAACTGCAGCCATCCTTCTGTAGCTATGGAAATCACAGAATCCCCTGTAGATCTATGGTGTGACTGCTCAAGCTCCTATGTAAAATTCTGCCTTTGGCAGATCGGTGCAAACCTGCCCGTATACAGTCATCGTAATCATGTGACTTCTTAGACTCCCCAGCACAGTGTAAGCTCTGGTAAACAGTTGTTCTGCGGCATTGTTGAGAGAATGGTGACAAGAAAGCAGGGCGCTTCTAAGAAGGACAACTGTCCAATACCCGCCTTTGGATCTACAGAGACAGAACTCAGAGGTCTGGGGATCTGGTTGTATCTGAGAGGAACCTGCATCTGAAATGATAGAAAAATATAAGATTGGAGCTGGGGATTTACACATTACTGTCTCAATTGATAACACAATGAGGTGGAGAATCAGTGTGTCTCAGAGACCTAAGATACAATGTAGACTTTGATAAATGAGTCCCACTGTATCACAAAAGTACAGCTTAGCTTCACTACAGAAGTTGTGAACTAACTGACCATTACCTCTGAGAAGCATTGATTTTTAATTAGACAAGTATAAAGTCAGAAAAAAAGGTTTCTGATACGTAAAAATGTTTCTCAGAGAAGTGATTATTCCTTTTGAAATGACTTCATGCATTTACTAGATGTTCATAAAATAACAGGAAAGTGGTTTTAGGATGTCTCCAATTACTTTGCCAGACTCCCCATGCCTTCCATGTGGGCTGGAGGTGATAAGTCACATTTAATAGAATCAGGAAAGGGAAAAACTATCACTTTAAAATACAGAATCAAAGCAGACATGATCTCTACCCAGTGATCACGGTTAACATTGCCTTTCACATTGACAGTGCATCCTCTGATCATAATGTGACACAAAATGCCATCACCTCCTTGGTGCTCTTCCCCAAAATGTCTAGTGGATCTAAGCACATCAAAAAGCATAAACCAAAGGCTTTACAAACTACCTGACCAACACATGTTGACAGTGGCAAGGTCATTATGGCAAGTAATAAATGAGGGATCATCACATTTAAACTAAAGATTCATGACAACTGAATGTAATTCACTGTAGTGGGAGACAGACATGAATAAAGACTATGGGTTAGCAGTTGGCATTGTCCTTGTGTCAATAGCGTTAAGACCTGTGGGAGGATTATGACATGTCATGAAGAACAGTGCTGGCATTTAGTAAGAAATTGCTAAGATTCTATAAGTGAATATGAAATAATGACTAGACTACATTTGAAAAGTTTTGTTACATTTGTTCATGCTAGGCTAAAAATACTCTTATAAAGAATTATCATCTATAAATTTGAAATCACCACAAAATAATGAAATCACATAGTCTAATAATATTCTGGGTTGGAAATAAAGATTCTCTGGCTGAAGATTTGCTTTGTCTTTGCAGGTTTGGCTTCTACCAGCTTTAGCCGGTCCTAGTGATTTTCATGCTTACAGAACATAGAAATTCTCTTATCAGCTTCTCTTCAGTAACATCCAGACTGAGGGTGATTCAGCTTATTAAACATTTCACCTGCTCAGATAGAGGTTGGTTCCTATAAAGGTAAATCATGGGTCTCACAACTTTAAAAATCAAAATCTAGTCTTGCAGTAATTTTTACATTTTATGTTACATTTCTGCTTTTTAAAAAAGATTATAATTCTCTCTTAAATCTTCCAGTAGCCATTCTTCATGTAGTAATTCATTATATATGTGAGACAAAAAATCTCACTATGGCAATTTTGTTTTATACTATGGTATGGAACTATATAGTCTACAGTTTAAATAGTACTACACATGCATGCATGTACACGCATACACACACACACATAAATACACCTTCTGATTTGCTTGTAGTTTATCCCATAATGTTTCCCAATGCATGTAGACAAATTCAGAAGTAATTTTGTGTCTCCATTTCTGTGTCTGGCAGGATCCCAAACCGCCAGTAACACAGTAGTATGAATGAACTCTTCTCAAAATCTGTTATATTGAAGAATCTTCTCTCAAAAGGATCCTAGATCAAATTAACATGGAAAAATGCTTCAATCTATTTTCTTTTCTTGAAGGTGCCAAAACATATTATTGTCTGTGAAAAGAATCTAATAGAAAAAACAGTCTCTTAATAAGAGAGATAACCAAATTATTTCTCATTCAATTCCTATTAATTATGGATCCACTTTGGAAAAAATGTGCTGCAATAAACAAAATTGCACTCGTGAAACCATATCTGAATGCTTTTATTCTAGGCTGACTCCAACACTCAATAGATAGTCGAGGCGTGAGATGTTTGTGAGCCTGCAGTTGTATGGACAAACAGAGGGAATAACCAGTTAAATAATGAAGGAAGGGGAGGGAGAGGAAGGAAAGGGACGAACTAATACTTTGACATAGTCTAACATGAGGAGTGGAAGAGAATGAAAAGAAGGAAGACACAAAAGAACAGAATCAAGCATTTGAGCAATGTCTTAATTAAGATTCTAGAGAAGTGAAAACTTAAACCAATATTCAATATTTGTTTAACATTTTGTTGTACCTTTTCTGTATGTCCCTTTTTGTATTTCTACAGGATTGATTATTTTTTAAGGCTTATCTTTGTTCTTTACTAATATCTGTATTTCTTGGTATCTACATTTTACTTATGTAATCTCCAATTTGTAATAAAATTTCACATTCAAAATTATATCACAGATGCTTAATGGTGGCCTAATTCAACATGGGCAATCAGTAAATTAGGCCTCATCTCAAAGAAGTCTATAATAGCTCCTCCTTTAGTGTTAAATAGTACCAAAAATTTGAATAATAAAAGTGAGTTTACCGTGTTAAAATTCTGATAGTAATAAATAGTAACATAACATTTTAAATATTTAAGAACAGAAAAATCTGAGCTTAAGAATGCTAATGACAAGAGGCTAAGAGAACACAGGTGACGTGAAGGGGAAAAGGAAATGAAGACAGAAGTGAGGAGATGAAACAAGGACAGAGAAGAAAGGTTTGGGAAAAAAAACTGACGCTAAAGGGGTTGAGAAAAGTCATTTGTTAACTTGTGTTTTTATAAGTTTCAGATATACACACACATATATATATATATATATAACATAGTGTGTGTGTGTGTGTGTGCGTGTGAATAAAAGTTTAATTGTACTTATCCTACATAGGAGATAGCATCCATCCTAGAAGATACAGTTTGTCAAATGAAAATCCCAGCGTGAAATACTCTTCTTGGATCGGGGTTATACTGAAGATGTAGCCGATTGCTTTTGCTCTTAGTGGTCTTTGCGAACCTCATAGTAAGACCTTATTGATGAAGACACCACAGACTTTGGCCGCAGAATATAATGAAATCAAGCTACTAGGGACCTGGAGCTTCTTCCCCACAAACTTGCTTTCATAGTACTGGTAGGGGTTATGAAGGGCTCTGGGGGGGGGGAGTCTTCAGTAGTCATACCCAGCTATGAATAGTATGAGCGACAATAATTACCAGCCTGGAAAGATATGGTTATGGGTGGAATAGTGGCATAAATGCTTAAGGAAATAACTCCCTTGTGAGTAGATTTAAGACTCAACTCTACAGGAGTAAACCCATGTCTGGGACTATAAAACTAACTAAGAATACATGGTGTAGGAGTAGCTCTTAGACCCTAGAGTAAAGATACTATTGTTTTTGTTTTGCTTTTGTTTTTGTTTTGTTTTGTTTTGCTAAATGGATCAGTGTTAAAATTTCCACTCAATTTGTATCTTTCCAACCAGAGATTGGCTGAGCTCTCAGACCTCATCAGAGACATTTCTCTGTGCACCCTGTTATGGTTAATGCAGAAACTCACAACTGTCTTGAGTACAGAGAATAAGAGCCTGTGGGGTGCTCAGATGAAGTGGGGCATCAATATATAACATTCCCTCCTTACAAGGCTAAGAACAGGACAGGAAGAAGACTGTAAGAGCCAGAGGTCACTGAGAACCAGAGTGGAACAATGTTGAGAACAGAACAGCACTCCTGCACCCATGACCTCATAGCAACCTTGGTAGCCTGCATAAGATTAAGCTGGCTTACAATGGGAGAGAGTGTCAAATGTTCCACTGTTAGGCAGGAGGGTGTTAGTGTGTTCCCAGCTGCTAAGCTCTGAAATAATCACACAGAAACCATGTCATCTACAGCACTGTTTGGCCAATAGTTTAAACGTATTTCTAACTTGCTCTTAGATCCTAAACTAACCCATCTCCATTAATCTGTGCATCACCATGAGGTCATGGACTTACTACAAAGTTTCTGCAGTCTCCAGCAGAGGCATCTGTTCCTGGTGCCTTCCATGGCTTCTCCCTGACTCTGCCTACTCTCTCCTCCTCTATCTGCTTGGAACTCCTGCCTTGCCCTATTCTGCTAAGCCATTAGCCGAAACAGATTTATTCATTAACCAATAAAAGCAACACATAGATGGAAGGACTTTCTACACCACTCCACCACTACCTAAAAATTTATTGATAGTTTATGGCTTCCGGGGCAAGGGGTAGAGCAATAACTTTAATGATATGTCCATTGTCAGGCTAGCCATCCTCTGGTGGATGACCCCACACCTGTGAGAATATTATGGGAAACACAAAGCAGACTCAGTAGGTTAAGTAGGAAAACAGGACATAAAGTTGGAGGACATAAATACTGTATGGGAGAGGTGAGGAGACCATTGAGAAGGAAGCAGGAGGAGATATAAAGAGTAAATGTGATAGATAAAATACATTATATTCCTGTTTGAAATTCAGGAATTTCAAACATTAATTCAAACATTACACTTGTTTTAAGAGTAAGGATGATGAAGGCATGGAGATGTAGCTCAATGGCAGAGTGCTTGCCTTGCATATATAGGGCTTTGAGTTTAATTTCTAATACTAAAATAGTAGTAGTAATAATAATGATAATGATACTGAAACTGGTTAAAATGAAGCATAGGACCATGAAATTTTGTGTTTTGAAAGGTATTCAAAAACAAAATCAGAATGAAACTAGAGAAACCTGCAAGAAAGTTAAAGGGAAGAAAGGAGATGAAACAGGAACTTCAAAAGAAATGCTTAATTGAAAACAGAACAGATGGCACATCTTAATCTGGGCCCTTCACAGAACAGATCAGTTTCACAAAACATTAATCTAGATCGCAACATCATTACAAAGTGACATGGGAAAACTGATAACAGAGAACATGCAAAGCAGCTGATGAATGTGTTAAGGGATGATGCAAGTAAGGCCTCAGGCCTTACTGATGATAAAAATGAGCCCTTGTGAAGAATCGGCAGCAGAAAATCTCCACATAACAAAACACAATTTAATACTCAATAATGAATAAAACAAACCACTTTAATTTGCCAGAGAAGATTCTAAAAGCCATATATCAAAATTTAGCAGCGGCATGAACATAGAAATCTATAAATCAATGTCTATAGATTTAGAAATCCTCAATTATTTAATAAAAGTCAATGACTAAGTTGGGGTTGTAAAACAGTTGGCAGAGTACCTGTCTAGAGTTAACAGGGCTCTGGGTTTGGTCGGTTGTACCTCATAAAACAGACATGGTGGTATGAACCTGCAACCCCAGCACTCTGAAAGTTGAAGCAGGAGAATCAGAAGTTCAAATCGCTCTTCACTACATAGCCTGGTCTACATGAAACCACCCCTTTCGTTAAATATCAAGGGCTTTACTGTCACAGAACATCAGATCACTGTGTCAATAAAGGAGAACAAAACAAAATAAAATTGATTTCAAGAGAAAACAAAACACTTCCTGATATTATTAAACAATTCTGGAATTTGGCATCTACTAAGAATCACTATTTAAAACAACAGTTAACAGTAAAGAAGGGAATTCCTCCTGTAAACACCAGGAACCAAATAAGGATGGTGGCTTTGATTTCTGCTTTATGAATACTTAAGATTCTTGTGAAAAAATGACAAAGAAATAATGCTATTCTCACCAAGAATTTTTTTCATTGGGCTAGAACATGTGCATGCTAGACAAGCACACTATCACCCAGCTGCATCCCAAGGATTATTCTTCTGCATGTATTTACACATGTATAGCATTATGACATTAAGAGACCACATCTCTATGAGTTTTACAGATGATAAAAATTGTCAAATGACTTCCTTAAAGTCTGGTGATCTTGGCTTCAAACACAAGCTTCACTGGGGGCTGGTTCTTAGTAAGAAAAAATAAGGTGAAAAAAGAGGCAATGCATAACATAAGTAGTATAAATCATAAACATTATAATAAAGCAATGAAGACAATTTCACTTTTATCAGTAATCAAAGAAGTGTTTATAAAGAAAATAAGTATATTTTAAATTTATTAAATGGAGAAATACAAAGAAGGCAATAAGCAGTCTTTAGAAGAATAAGGAAAACATTTTCTTTTGTATGTTAAAGGTAGCAATAAAAATGAGAACAAAACACTTCATAGATCAAAATTTCATTGTATGTTAGTAGTCACTAGTTTTTGGTTCCAGACAGGATTAAAGAAATTGTTTATTACAAGAACACACTGTTACAATGAAGAGTTTACTGTTTGGTGGTTTCACAGTCATGAAGGACAGGAAGTTGCCTGCTGTTTTGACAGTAGTAGAATGCTTCAATAAGCCCCAGTTGAACCACTGAACCTAAACTATACATAACTAAAACAAAACAAAACAAAACAAAACAAAAAACACATGAGAATGCCGATATACACTAATTATAATTGAAAGACACAGAGAGGTTGACAAGTGAGCAGAGGTTAAGAGCTGAAAGACAAGGAAGCAAATATTAGCAGTTAAATTTAAAGCACATCAATACTCACCATAAAGGGGATCTCTTTTGCAAAACTAGAATGAGTCCAAATGGTACATTTTTATCAATGGTTCTGACTGGGCTTTAACACCAGATTTTTTAAATTATGTTAATGTTGCAGGGCCTAAGGAGTTGCCTCATCAGTACAGAGCACATGGAACAAGATTAAGGACCTAAGTTTATATAATTTATCAGAATTATATAAAAAAATCTCAGCATGTGGATACGTGCCTGTAATTCTGGTGCTGGTCTAGAAGAAACACAAGCCAGTCCACCTAGTTCTGTGGGCAGGTTCCGGGTCAATGCGAAAGTCTGTCTGAAAAAAACAAAGAAGAAAGCATCCTGAGGAGCACAACTATGGACTAACTTCCAGGTTACAGAGAGAGAGAGAGAG
>LOEQ01006046.1:83278-96241 GCA_001685075.1 Bramus lutescens
AGAGAGAGAGAGACAGAGAGAGAGAGACAGAGAGAGACAGAGAGAGGAGAGAGAAAGAAAAGAGGACAGGTTTGGGGTTTTCCAATTTGTCCCTGTCATTTATTGTGAGTTCTGTTAATGTTTAACTCAGTTGTTTAACTCAGTTGAAATGGTAGTTAAATGGCTTTTGCCATATTTAAGAGGATGGAACATAGACTGTATCTCCAATGTGCAAGCATTAATCTCTCATTGGAAGAAGAGTATGTGAGATGGGAAATACACTGATGTGGACACAGGAAGTATAATATAAGCTTTCATTACCAGTGATCCCTGACTTACCATGACTTATGATGGTTTGAGTTAAGGGTTTTCTACTTCATAATGGTATAAACATGTATTCATGCAACAATTCTATTTATTCCCTTTCAGTATTCAATTAACTGCATTATGTGTTCAATATTTTATCAAAAATATGCTCTAAATTAACTTTATACTACTGTAAGCTAATATATGTAATAATGTAAACTAAGCAATATTATTATATAGGTTGAGTTTCTCAAATGCATTTTAAGTAACTGTGTTCTATATTAAGCAACTGTGTTCTATATTTAAAATAACATTTTTGAGATATAACTTCAATCATTATAAGCTGAGGGGAACCTGTATAGACAATGTCTTGATTATTCTAAATACATAATTTTGTTTTTTGTTAAATGTTATCATTATAATGATCCCTAAACTAAGGAAGCCCATTTAAGTAGAATCAGGTGCTAGTTTGGCCAAAAATTTACTGAATGATTAAGCAGATTTAGTTTTGTATGAAGTTATTAAACACTAAAATCACAAAATAATGTTTAGCAAACCGTTTGATCAAAGTTCCCATCAACAGCTGGGCATGATGGCTCACTTATGTAATTCAACTTCAGAAGGCTGATGTTGATGGAATACCATGAGTTTAAGGCCAGCCTGGGCTGCAAAATGAGACCCTAACTTGATAATACAAAACAAAAGGTGAAGAAGACTCAAAAAGTAACATATTATCCAAAATCACAATTATTCTCTCTGACCTGTGAACTACATTAAAATGATAAGCAACCTGTTCCCATCTCTTTCAGTCCAGTACACATCAAATAACATCATGCCACCTGGCAGTTCTTGTTCAGAAATGGGCACCAATCCATTATGGGTCAACAGATGATGAATTGAGTTGTATTTATATTAGTGTTATGGAGATATATTTGTCAACTTCTAATATTGATGTCACTGAGATAGATCAGCTTTCTCTGACTTTCTATTTGACTTTTATTGATTCACTTGTTTTCTTTAATTTCATGAGACAGCAAATTATAATGTCTAAACATTTGACATATACTGACAACACTTATAATTACTTAGTGTTATTTGAAGCATCTCTACCTATGTATATGTGAAAATACTGTATGTAAGATGCATTTAAAATTATTTTATGTTTGCAATGCACATGTACAAATGTGTTAATATGTATATGTATACACATATATAGTAACAAGTAAAATCTGAAATATAATTAAAACAAAAAAATTCAAATCTTCATTCAAGCCAGCAAGAAGGCAAGCAAACTGTACTTTATTATTACTTGATAGCTATAAATTTAAAAATTAACTGATATCCTGCCAAAGTGAGTGATCTTGCTGTAAGTTTGGTTATCAAATGAGACCTAGAAATGCCTTCAATTGTTTCATATTACAATTGCTGGTTGATGACCGAAGGTTGAATTGTGCATTTTCTTTGACAACTCCATTCATCCTAAAGGGAAACTTTCTCTTTCTCAGCTACATAACAAAATCACCATCACCAAGGGTACCATAATACTTACTAAGATTTCTCTGTGATGATTTGAAAAATTGAAAAATTCACTGCAGATATCTGTATGGAACACCAATATTATAGTCAACTTAATTTGCCTTCAGATTTGGTATAATTATATAATAACAAAGAAAGCATGCACCTTTGAGTTAAAGCAAAGTTGTACGTTTGTAACCTCAGTAAAAATCAATTTTTAAATCTTACCATATAATCTAAAGATAACTGTATCATTTACATGTGGTGGATATATTAACTATAACATAATAAGATATGATCAAGGTAACCCCTTTTGCAGACTAATGACTCCAAAAAGTTAACCCTTGACTCCTTCATTTCCTTTCTTTGTTTTCTCTTTTCATTCCTAGACCAAAAAATACAAACATGGTTGATTTTTTTTCACCTTTGATGTACAGCATGATTTTTGGTGGCTTTTAACAATGATAGTAGTGAGTAAATTGGCAAATGAACAATATAGTCTAAGAATTGATGTGTTAGAGAAATGAACAGAAAGCATATAAACCCAGTGGCAGAAAAAAATTAACTTCTCAGAGTTCCATTATCCCAATTAGAGTTTATTTTCTGTGTATTGTCTTAAGGTTACTGTTGCTGTGATGAAACACCATGGTCCAACCAAGTTATGAAGGAAAGGGTTTATTTGGCTGACATTTCTATATCACTGTTCATCATCTAAGAAAGTCAGGATGGGAACTCAAATAGGGCAGGAACCTGGAGGCAGGAACTAATTTAGAGGCCAGAGAGGGGTCCTGGTTATTGGCTTGCTCATCATCATTTGCTGAGCCTGCCCTCCTACAGAAACCAGGACCATCTGCCTGGGGTTAGCACCACCCGCAATGGGCTGGACCCTTTCCCATCGAGTTAATTAAGAAAATGTCTTAGAATCTTATGGAGGAATGTTCTCAAAGTTTCTGCCCTTCACATAACTCTAGTTTGTGTCAAGTTGGCAAAAGACTAGAATAAGTTTTTCTAGTGAAGAAAGAGACTGGATAAGGGTGGGTTTTGTACCTGCAGACCCCAGCTCCAACCTAAATCCTAATGGCTGTCATAAATAAAACATGTGTTATCTTCTTCATCATAAAAAAGAGAAAGTCAAGCAAGCTTATCTTTATTAACTAGAAGAAAAGAAAAAGAGCCAGTTGTAGCTAATTCTACTCCCATTTTAGCATGTATCTCGGATGTGAAACGTATTTAATTTATTCAAGGTTCTTTTCTTTGTTTCAAGAAAACAGATTGTCATAGTATCTTTATGCTTCTAAGGGCACTCAAAGGGTTTTGTTTATAAAAAATCAATATGTCCAAAGCTCTTTACTTGTGTAAGCCAATCTATTTCCTCTTTTACCTGTCTGCTGAAGGAACTCATACATCTTTCAGCAAGCAGTTGGATTTTGTGAATTCTCTGTGGCCTATTATCAGTCAGCCAAAATTCAAGATTACTCACTTTTGTGTTCACTTCCTAGCATAAGACCCCTGTCTTGAAGAAGGTCCTTAAAGTTAGTAAATGAGTATGAACCATTTTGGGCTTAGTGAAATGCAATTAATCACTCTACCTAACACTTGCCATCTAGGTCTTGCTTTGTTCCTGATCGTTTGGAATTGTCAGCAGCTGAATGGAGAGCTCTAATGGAACTTCCCACCCTCTCGGCTCCTCTAAAAGTGCCAGTGTGATTCAGTGCATAGACTAAACACATAGGGTGATCAGGCTCTAGGGGTTATTTGTTATGAGGTAGTCAAATTCTGCAGAGAATTATGTAACTAGTCAATTCCCCATGGTTAAGATATAACTAACCCCATCCAAAGTATATTAATCTAGAGGTATAATAACCCCAAACACATTGCTCCACACATACATATTGTCAATATACATTTAAGAATTTTTGTTTTGTTATTGTTATCTTTGTTCTCCTTTTTGTGTCCTTATTGACATTTAATCTTCTTTCAGATTTTTGTTCAATTGATGGATATGTTTTATTCTAGTTTTTTTCATAGAAATTTCAATTCATGTATATATGTGCGTGCAGACAGACAGACAATTTGTGTGTGTGTGTGTGTGTTTGTGTGTGTGTGTGTGTTTCTGTGGTAAAGATTGAATACAGGGCCTTACATAAGTTTTGAACCTCTGAGTCCTAAATGTACTTTACTTTTCTAGTATTTCATTTTAAGACCATATATTGTTAATATTTACTACTGTTAATCAGAATTTTCCAAATAAACACTACCAATGCAATATTGGAGATCTGCACTTATAGTGGCTTATTATAGATATCATCCCACATGGTAATAGAGACTGAAACGACCCTTCTGAAAAGGCTAAGTCACAAGTGAAGATCAAGGAAGTAAGAGTATGTTTGCTAGGTCTGAGAATGATAAAGAATACAATCTGGGTTTGAAATCCAGAGTGCTAGGAGCATCTAGGAAGAGATCGATATCCATGTGTGGGCGCAAGGGGGAGAGTGCATTAGGCCTCCCTCGGTTTCCTTTCCATGCATGCTCTCGGAGGGTGAGATGATATCCACTCACCTGGGAAGCACGATCTACTTTCTCAGGTCACTAACTTAATATGGATCTCTCTAGCAACACATGTGTTGGACATAACCTCCAGATTTCATTGACATTCCATGGACCAGAGAAGCCAATACATAAAACTAGAAATTACACCAAGTTTTGGACCTACACATTATATTTGGTGTAACTCTTAACTTTTTGTTTTAAGGCTTCTTATAATTCAGTAGTTCCATATGATTTTGCATGTTTCATACAAAATGTATGTCTTTTCACTGAGCACAAGTTTTTCTTTTCTCTTTTTGTTAGTGTTTTTATTGCACTTTGCTTAATTGGTATAGACTGCATGATATACACTCTTTGTAACTTGTTGAGATTTCTTTTATTATTGATTTTTATTGAGCTCTAATTTTTCTCTGCTCCCCTCCCTGCCTCTCCCCTTACCTTCTACCCTCTCCCAATGTCCCCATGCTCCCAATTTACTCAGGAGATCTTGATATTTCTTTTGATTCTTAACTCAAAAGCAATATTTGTATCTTATATTAACTGAAATGGATGCTATTGTGAAGTTCAAAATAATATTTGTACAAATAAGTTCCTGTCATTGTTCAAATTGACAAAACACACAATATGTAGAGAATTCAAATTGTATTTTGTGTAAACATTTTACAAGCCAAGAATTGACATTTACTTTAGTCCTACTTCTACATTCCATCATTAGCAAGCAAGATGCAATAAACTCTCTATTTCTAACTTTGCCAATTTGTCTTCTATTACTAATCATTTATTCTTTATGTATGTCAAGATGTATTCCTGGTTGAATAAAAATTATTATCTATTATCTTCATGACTAATTATTCTTTTCATCAAACAAAAAGCTTTGGAGTTTTGGGTTTTATCTCCAATTACGTTTAATTGATCTTTGTTTAGTTTTTGTTCATGAAGTATCTATTTTAGTGCATAAATTTTGCACATTAGCAACTATTTTTACATTATTAATTCTTTTTAATGATTTTTATTGTCTTAAATTTCCATTACATTCCCACTCTTACCACCATTTTTTAATTTTTATATATTCATTACCATATTTGTTTCAGGGACTTGTGTCACTTATTTTTTCTCTGTTGGGCAGCTACACATCCTTGGAGGTCAATAAAGATGGAAACTTTTTTCATGGGCTTCTTTGGATGGTGCTGTGGGAGCACATTCTGCTCCTTCAACAAATAGCCTTTAGAGCCCACTTGGGCATGGTCTCTTTTATTATAAAAAGCAGCAGTAACTGTGCACCTGTTCTCTTTCTTCTGGCTCCTGCTTCTGGCTGCTGGACTCTATTCCTGTTCGCTCAGAGGACTGTTGTCTAGGACAGTGATCTGTAACTTATCCCCTTAAATAAATAACCCTTTTATTATTCATAATTTTGAACTGGTGTGGGATTGTTTTGTGACTTATGCTTTCAGGATCAGCTGCTTTCGTGGCAACACTAGAAAGGTAAACACCAACTTTCGCACTTCTCATACATTCAAATACCCATAGATAAAAGCGAACCTGTCTGGGCTCTGTTGAGGCCCATTAAGAGAAAGGTATTACCTCTTGGTCAAAATAATGGAATCTACATCTGTTTTCAGGTAGAGACATAACACTCAGATCTGCTCCAATGATTAAAATATTACATACTATTGTTTCATGCCTGGCTAGCTAATCAGGTTGGACCTGTCAATCATCAGGCCAGGAGTTCACCCTCTGTGCTAAAATGATAGAAAGTTGAATCTGTCTCATTTCTCTTTTCTTCTTCTCCATCTCCTTCTTGCTGACATGCAGCTTCCTGCTGACCTTCACTTCTATTCTTAAATTCTAGCAAACTGTTCTCAAATTTCCTTTGAATTCATCTTTAGGTTCTTTTATTAATGAGAGTAAGAACAAACAAAAAGACCAATTTCTTTGGTAGTATGTGGAGCTCATGAGAGAACACAGTGATAGCCCTTTGGGCGTGATCTCTTGGGGTAGATTTAGTTCCCAGGGTTTAACTTTCTGTCTTATTCGAGGTGTATAAGCCCTTTATTTGGGGCTTCAACTACACAGGAGAAGGAAAGGGGCTTCTCTTTCTCTCCCTTACCAGGGAACTTTCTGGGGATAAGGGTGGAATAAATGTACATAGGCAATTCCTGTCTTTCTTGGGTGCCAGGAATGTGTAGGACAAAATGGCTTCTTTGGTAAGGAATTATAGAAAGGAAGTCTGTTTGCCCTCTTTTTCTCTTCTCCTAAGTAGGCACCTTTTTTGGACACTCTTTACCTAGAGAGGAGGCACCTGGATATGTCATGGTTGGGCCAGCAGGACTGACTAGCTCATCTCCCTCCCCATACCTTACCTTATTTTCTTTGATAAGTTCTATAAAATGACCACAGACAAGTACCTCAATGCCATCTCATTTCTGAAGATCCACTTCCTCTCTTTGGGACTTTGACTTCCCTTTAGCCCCTACCTACGAAACTATAGTAAAACTAACTGCCTTCTGAACTCAGCCTTCTGTGATCCACAAATTCAGTTCTTCGAATTTGCAAGACAAGGGCTCAGAAGTGCCTGCCTGAGTAGGTGGACATTCTGCATTATCTGTGAACATCAGACACCCCAACTCCCAAGTTAAAACTACCTGAAGCAAGCAAGAAAGCTTTGGTCAAACTTAAAAACCCTACGTTTCCTAAGTCAAAAGGATTTGAAAGAAGTTAGTTCCATTTCCATTTTCACGTATTTATACCTTAGATTTTAACATATGTGCTTATCAGAGTTTTGCTAGTAGGATTAATTCATATTTATGTTACTTTCCTCTCACCAGCTCTCTCAATCCCTTATCCAACAGGACACAGAGTAACCCTATTATTTTCTCTACTTGGGGCAATGCTTTCCACTGATTGAATATGGTTTCTGTCTATCATGGAATAGTTTATTATTAAATGATTGGTGGTTATAGTCCTGAAGGGAGGTTTGTGTTTGAGTGTTGTTGGTCTGACTGAGACTGCTTTGTCGTTTTTTGCTTTGTGTCTGAAGGGAGAGCTAAGAACGCCACACAACTCTGTAAATGCCTAGTGCCATCTCAGCATTTTGGCACATATGCCGAAACTTCCTGCTACTTCCCTGATCTAGGTTGCTTTGTGGTTGTGCTGATTCTGCCTCACAGAGACAAAGTATCATGCAAGGGTTGCAAAGATGCCCTCATAGTATGTCCTGAATGCCTGTCCTGCTTTGGAAGAGAATCTAGATCTGCTTATATTCTCATGTTTGGAGACCCACTTGAAACAACAATCACAATTTCAGCATTCATCTTCACAATGTGTGTTTATCTGATGGTGCACTTTCTCTTTACTTAAAATTATCTGTTTTATGTATGGGAGGCATAATTTTGCTAACAATATACCAAAAATACCCCCCAATGCTTGCTGTAGTAGAATGAACCTATGAACCTATAATTCCAGCATTTGAAAGGCTTTGAAAGAACAATGAGTTTGAAGTTAGCTGGAGCTACTTACTTAGCAAAGACACATCCTATTTTTCTTCATTAATTAGATTTTTTATTTGATATTTCACACATATATACAAGGCATACTGACCACTCTCAAGCCCCATCCTCCTCTGTCTCACTGCCATCACTGTCTACTCTCTTCCATGCTATAAATTGTGACCTCATGTTTATCTCTGTTTCTTTTTAAAACCTATGACACACCAAGGCTATCAGTGTATCCATGATTTCAGAACCATCATTAGATCCCAGTGGACTCAGCACTGGATGCACAACAAAAATCAAGGATTCTCTGGTATAGGAGTTCCTTCTGTTTATGTGTTGCTTTCATTGGTTAATGAATAAACAAACTGCCTTGGCCTTTTGATAGGGCAGAATTTGGGAGGCAGGGAAAGCAGAACTGGATGCTGGGAGGAAGAAGGGCAGGATCAAAGAGAAGTTATGGATCCTCTGCCCTGAGAAGGGTGCTGGTTAGAATCTCTGATAAGCCAATGCCACAGATTAATGGAGATGGGTTAAACTAATATATAAGAATTAGCCAATAAGAAGCTAGAGCTAATGGCCAAGCAGTGTTTTAATTAATACAGTTTCTGTGTGGTTATTTTGGGTGTAAGCTAGCNTAGGAGTTCCTTCTGTTTATGTGTTGCTTTCATTGGTTAATGAATAAACAAACTGCCTTGGCCTTTTGATAGGGCAGAATTTGGGAGGCAGGGAAAGCAGAACTGGATGCTGGGAGGAAGAAGGGCAGGATCAAAGAGAAGTTATGGATCCTCTGCCCTGAGAAGGGTGCTGGTTAGAATCTCTGATAAGCCAATGCCACAGATTAATGGAGATGGGTTAAACTAATATATAAGAATTAGCCAATAAGAAGCTAGAGCTAATGGCCAAGCAGTGTTTTAATTAATACAGTTTCTGTGTGGTTATTTTGGGTGTAAGCTAGCCTAGTGGCCAGGACAAACAAGCAGCCCCTCGTTGCAATAATTCTCCCTGCACAAGAAACTTCTGGTAGCCAATAGTTTATCAGGAAGGGTTATGGTCTAGAGAACCCACTTCATGATGGACCATTGACAGGACCTGTGTCTTGTGCATAACCAGAACAGTTGTAAGTTCACAGTTAAAGGTTGCTTTAAATTTAGAGGTTGGAATTTCATGATCCTCTAGCCTATTTTCTGGTTCTTAAGGTCTTCTTGCTACCTCTTCTGCAAAGTTCCCTGAGCTTTGGCAGTGGTGTGAATGATTTATATGAGGCTGAGCTCTTGATTCTGACTTATTCCTATCATCCTGCTGATCCATGAATCTCTGCATTCACTCCCCTGTAAAGAAAAGCTTTGATTAAGGCTTTTCTCTATGGATTTTAACATAGTCATTTAGAAGGCAATTTGATGCTATCTCAATTTAGTTCCTCAAGCTTAAAACCTCCTTAGTAATGAGTTAGTAATTGGGCTTACAGTACAAGACCTAGGTTCTCTACTATGGTTGAGCTTCAAATCCAACCAGAAAGTGGCTGGTGGCTCCCACAGGAGTAGCATAATTTTGTTTGTTTGTTTTTATTGGTATAGCTTATAGCTGGTTATGAACAGTGATGCATAAGAAAGTAATTCAAGCAAAGAAAACTTATCTATCCAAATTTTAAACTGTCATTACCTTCCCTCACTTCTTGTTCCATTACTTTGTTGACAGGGTCTGTCTTACACAGACCCAGATCAGGTAACTGCACTTGTAGGTTCACAATTATATTGCTTTTGTTGATGCCTTGTTGCTTTGGTTTAGTTTAGTTAGTTTTTCCAGTAAATGGTATCTGCTTTGTGAAGTCGCTTGGTGTATGAGTGGGAAATAATGAGCATCAAACTCATCTGGCCATTGTGAGATTGGAAACTTCTCACATTTCTAGAGCATTATACCCGTTCTCTGGTTTCTGCACCCATTGCTAAATGTTATGCTCACAGCTTTTCTGGTCTCTGTGTAGAGCCCACCTCATGTGCCTGAGAGTTCTGCTGCTGCTTCATTTTCAGTCTTCTCATAAATTGAGCTTGTTGAGATTCTGTTCATTTTATTATGTGTTCTATTTTACATTATGCAGCTTTAGTTGTTAGCATTAATTAATTTCCATCTTTCAAGTTCTTGTATCATTTGGTATTTTCAACATTTTATTGTGACATACTCAAATGTATTTTTCTATTGGCTTTTATATAATAAAAAATAATTTAAGAATCATTACCACCTCCTACAATTGTACATTTCACTATCATATAGATGTCAGCATGCGGTTGGCTCACTTAGTATAAATTTCCAGTCTGGTACTCATCTTACATCAGAAATTATTTAAGAAAGGTGTCTTAATTACCATAATATTAGATTTTTCATTTAGTTTTACACCTGATATTTTACTTTAAAAGATTTTAAACAAGGAAAGAAGGTAAAAGCATCTCAACTTTCTGACATCTTGGATGTTATTTAACTTTGTAAATGAAAAACAATGTATATAGTATAAGAAATGAAATATGCTTATTTGATAATTTCCTTCAAACAAAATTTTGTTTTGTTTTGAAAATAGTATTAATCTACTCTTGGAAACAGAACCCTTATAAGATAACCTATTAGAGCTTATCCTATCAATGCTACTATTTTGAGGATTGTGTTGCTAACACACGAACTTTGGGGAAGATGGTCAGTCTATAACACCAACCATCTAGCTTGATTCCTAAAGAAGAAAAACTGAAGAATAACATCACAAGTCTACCAATTGTCAACTTGACACATGATCGATTCTATCTCCTTATGTCATATTTAATTCCCAAATGGAAACATAAAAATCCCTAAACATGATATAAATATCCCTCATACAACTGCAAACACAATATAAATTTACAATAGTTGGCAATGTCCCCTGAGGTACATTTTTTTAATTAAAAATAGATTTTCTTCTCATATGATGTGTACTGATTATATATAGTTTACCCTCCCTTTAGTTCCTCCAGCTCCTCCCCATTTTCCTTTTTGTTGTAGGAGGTTCTTCTTCCTATGTGTTGCTTGTATTGCTTAAAGAATAAATAAACTGTCTTGGCCTAATAGGCCATAACTTAGGCAGATGGAGAAGACAGAACAGAATTCTGGGAGGAAAAAAGCAGAGTTGGAGAAGCCATGGATCCTCTGCCTGAGACGGACACTGGTTTGAATTTTGCCGGTAAGCCACTGCCATGTGATGATACACAGATTAATAGAAATGGGTTAAATTAATATGTAAGAATTGGCCAATAAGAAACTAGAGCTAATGGACCAAACAGTGTTTTAATGAATACAGTTTCTGTGTGGTTATTTCAGGGCCAAGGTAGCTGAGTGGCCGGGATGAACAAGTAGGCCCTCTCTATACAACACCTCTTCTCTGGAAACACTCCCTTTCTGTCTTTCACTAGTAAAGAACAGGCTTCTAAGAACAACCAAACATAACAAAATAAATTTTAATGAAATGAAGCAAAATGTATCATATCAAAATTGGACACAGTGAGAAAAAAGTCCCAAGAGCAGGCACAAGAATCAGAGACTCACTTGTTTTCATAGTCAGGGATCTCATAAAACTGCTAAGCTAAAAACTATTAATATGTGCAGAAAACATGGTGCAGATCCATGTAGGCCCTTTGCTTTACTGCTCCAATCTCTGTGAGTTCATATTCTCCTTGCTTATTTGATCCAGAAAGCTGTGTTCTCCATCCTCTCTGGCTCTTGCAATCTTTTTGCATCGTCTTCCATGAGATTCCCTGAGCTACTAGGGGAGGGATTTTATGGAGACCCCCAATTTAGACTATCTCTCTACATAATGTCTGGTGGTGGTCTCTGATTCTATTCCTAACTGCTGCTGGTAAAAGCCTTTCTGATGATAACTGCATAAGATGTTGATCTATATGTACAGCATAATATCATTAGGCATTATTGATGTTTTGACTAGCTGTGTTTGTTTTATCCTAGGTCTCTGGGACATCTAGTCTCTGAATCTTGGTTACCCAAGCAGTGTGGGGCTTGTGTTCCTCCTCATAGAGTGGGTCTTGAGTTAAATTAGACATTGGCTGGCTATTCCCATGAGTTCTGTGCCACCACTGACCTAAATATTTTATAGGTAGCACAAATTGTTGATCTAAGATTTTGTAACCGGGTTGGTGTCATCATTTCACTTTTAGTAGCCTGCAAAGTACCTTCATCCACCAAGAGGATTAGAAGACAGCATGAAGGCTCCATGTAGGCACCAGCTCAACTTCTTCATGTTCAGTGAGTTGTGTAGGTATTGTCATTGGCAGTGGAACCTTGCTGTCAGCTTGCCAAAAACAACTCTTTGTCTTAGCAACAACCTGGGTTATTTGGAGATTTTCATGGGACCCCCTGGACAGCCAAGAACTCAATTGATTGCAACCCAGTCCTGTCACTGGAAGCATCTCTTGGCTACAAGAGATGGCCAATATGACTCCATATCCCCCATTACTAGGAGTCCTCATTGGAACTTCATAGATACCAGGAAGCTTCCACTACACTAGGTTTCCACTATGAAATCCCTCAATTCCAACTATCTCTCCTTGCACTAGCTCTCTCTCCTACTTTCAAACCTGATGCCGCCTCCTGCTTCTGTCCCACCTGCCCCAGTCCACCCTTAAACCCTATTTTATTTTCCTTTCTCAGAGAGGTCCATTTATTCCCCACCTAGACCCCTCCTCTTTACCTGACCTCTCTGGGTTTATGAATTAAGATTCTACTACATTTTAATTATCTCAATTATTAATATGCCAACCATATAAATATTCCCTTGCCCAATTACCTCTAAGTGATAACACTATTAACTTGCCTTACTGTATTAATATATCAATAATAAATTATAGTAAAAATGTTTAATGTAGGAGTCCCCTCTGTGTGCTGTGATTATCATTAATGAATAAAGAAACTGCCCTGGCCTGTTGATAGGGCAGAACTTAAGTAGGCAGGGAAGATGGAACTGAATGCTGGGAGGAGAATGGCAGAGAGAGAGGTACCATGGAGCCACCAGAGTCATATATGCCAAATCTTTGCCAGTAAGTCACTACCAAGTGGTGATAAACAGATGAATAGAAATTGGTTAAATTAACATGTA
>LOEQ01006046.1:103830-116852 GCA_001685075.1 Bramus lutescens
GGAAGACAGAACAGAATGCTGGGAGAAAGAAAGCAGAGTCAGGCAGAGACCATGCTTCTCCTACCCAAGATGGATGGGTGGTTAGGCTCATGCAGGTAAGCCACAGTCAAGTGGTGATACATATTAATAGAAATGGGTTGAGCAAGATGTGAGAGTTAGCCAGTAAGAGGCTAGAGCTAATGGGCCAGGCAGTGTTTAAATGAATACGGTTTTCCGTGTTACTATTTCCGGGGCTAAGCTAGCTGTGCGGGAGCTGGGTAGGACGAAAAGCAGGCCTACTCGCCTCATCACTACACTCTCTAAGTTTTACCTTCTGCCATTTCCCTTCCCCTTCTTACCTCTCCAGTGTGCCTGTCTTTCATTCTCCTACCCCACCACTTTTCCTTATAACATTTTAACATCACTCTCTATATTTTCTGTTTCTCACATACATCTTCCTGAAAATATACTGACATTAAAAGCAGAGAGAAGACTGTAATGATCCTTGAGAGCTGCCAATTGTACATCTTTTTTTTTAACATAGGAAGCTTACTGATATTTAGCACTTGCCATGAGGAGCCAAGGAACATACACACTATTCTATGACAGCTCCAGAGAACAGTATAAAGAATGCACAAGTGGATGACTCTCAGTAACTTGGCCAAATAAAAACAAGACTTCAGTGGCAGTTCGCATCTCTCTACCAACTCTGAATCTTATTGGAAAGTGTCACTTCATTAAGGACACTGTTTAGAGTGGAGATCTTGAAACACAAAAATCTCTATCCTAAAGCATTAGACTGTTCCGAATAACAGAATTAAAATTCTATAAATATTTTTAATTTAAGAAATTCTAGGTAGGAAAATTCTACATGAAGCTAACTGGGGAAACCCAAGTATGATGATACATGCCATTAACCACAGTACTTGGAAGTAGTTCGGGTAAATCATGAGCTCTAGGCCAGACTGAGCTTCATGGAGGGAAGGAAGGGGCACTTGGTTTAGGGTGTGTGTGTGTGTGTGTGTGTGTGTGTGTGTGTTACATTGTTTGGTTTATCTCCCTATATATGTGTGTGATACACACACACACACACACATATGCACGCATGCACATGTGGGGAGATAAACCAAGCTGTGTTAAACTATATGTTGACTATTGAGAAATTGTAGACAAAATTTCTACTTTAATAGAAAAATACTATGCAAATTTAAACAACATTTGAGGTTTGGCCAGAAGTCAGTCTAGGAAAAAAAAAAAGTAAAATCTTCTGCATCTGCACTTCATAGCCTTTCTATCACTGCTATTCCTGAAAGTTTGGAGAACTGCAGAAATCACATGCCTCTGAGAGGATACCAAGCAAGATGCTTCATGTGGAACATTCCTTAGATAGCCATAAACACAGTGAGGAAAGTAACATAGAAGGTTATATTTTAACTCATGACACCAGATGGAGTAAACGCCAAAGGGTCAACCTGACATATTTACCCGAAATCAAAAATGCAGAGAGTGAAGACACAAGGTGATGAGGCACTCTATCCCAAGCAAGTCAATACTGAATTTGATATCCAAGAGAGAGGTGTCAAGGGTTATACTAGTCTCTCCATGTTGCTGTAATTAAATATGGTGATCAAAAGCAGCTGTGGAAATAAGCATATAAAAGTGCAAGGCAAGTCAGGAAGTAGAAGGTGCGGCCGCATAAACAAGAAACTGAAAGATTATTTCTTTAACCACACAGAAAGAAGAAAAAAACTGGAACTGGGACAAGACTACAAATTCTGGAAGAATGCCCACATGGACATAGTTCATCTAGCAAGGTCTTATCTCCTAAAGAGTCCATAACCACTCCCAAACAGTATCAGCAACTAGGTGCCAAGTATTCAAATACATGAGCCTATGTGGGGACATTTCTCGTTCAAATATCACAAAGGTCAAGGCAAAATTGGAGACAGTTATGCTGAAAGGATTCTCTGGCTCTGTTTTGAGTCATGGGTTAAAGCCTGCCTTAGTAATCTCCCCAAGGCAGGGTTTCAGGGAAGCATTAGCAGCATGTAATACCTGAGGTCTTAATTTTGACTTGATTAAGATGTGTATAGAATAAAATCTATACCTTTCTTCGTGACCATTCTCCCTCTTTTATGTCTAGCAGCATCCTATACACTCTGACTTCGGTCACCACTATTTGATAATATCAGATTCCTTTATGCTACACATTTGGTATAACTCATAAAGTCACAGTTGACAACAAACTGTAATTACTCAAGGCATGATTTTGTTTATGTTTGTTTGTGTTAAGTGCAGGTACAAATATATGACACTTACTGTGGCTGAGAGTGAAAACACAAAGTATATCCAGAATCTTAAATATAGAATTTTACTGTAACATCAGGGAGAAATACTTTAAGAATTCTTTAAAATTCAGCACTAAAATAAGCAAACATATCTTTTACTTCTCAGAATACTGTAAATATCTCATTACAATTTTGTTTTCATTTTCCAAATGAATCTCCTGGTTGATTCACCCAAATTCTAATTGTTATCCTGAGTTATCTTCTCTGCTTACCTTTTGTGCATAGCTGGAATTACAAAATGGCCTTGGTCTTGCACAAATATGAAATAAGAAAATCATTTCACAAAATATTCAGATTTTGTCCTAAACTTCAGGAGAAAGTTCCTTGAAAAGGAGCAGGCATCTGGAGCACAACAAGAAAGCACCATGGGATCTGAGTTCTAGGCTTCAAGCACGGTTGTGTAGCAAGGACTTGCCGTTGCGTAAACCACTAAAGCTCTTTCTAAGGCACCTTGGGGAATAACACTCTTTCTCATTTGCCCAGTTACTTATAGCCATGAAGGCCATGGCTCTAATGTATAGAAACATAGATCCCCAGATCAGAAGTGACTTCCTTCACAAGCATCAGACATGTCAGGACAAACAAGATTGACCCTTATTCATTGTCGATTTATGAAGAAAAGACACAAAAAGTGTGTGAGTGAGTGAAGAGGAAGAAAGAAAATAATGAGGGAGGGAAGGTAAGGAAATGAATTTTTGAAAAGAGAGGAACACAGACGAGTCTTTAAGGACCAATGAACATAACTGGGAAGAGCTGCAAATGTCGCAGATTTCCTCCCTAGATGATGTCCAAAGTTACTTCCTGGTTCTTTTGGTTTCTGTTTTTTTTTTTGGTTTGGTTTGGTTTTGTTTTCACATTGGAAGAAAACTTGAAGATTCATTCCTAACTGACCATCCTCAGAGGGCACACACCTTCAGATAAAAGTTTAGATGACCCTGAAAGAGATAGCCTAGGTAGTTAAAATTTTATGTTTCAATGTATTTCCAGAACCATTAAGACTGTCTTCAGACCCGAGAACCAACTACATACTGCTCCAAAGAGAAAATCCTCACAGTGGAGGAGATCCTAGATATGTCCATCAGTTCGCTACTCAACAATTTACCACCAATCTAGAGATCATTGTGGTGTCCTAACAAAGGCTAACGGCCCTGTTGTGATTAACATATTAAACTTGACCCATATACTCATGTATTTGAATACTTGGTCATCACATGCTGGTGTTATTTTGAGAAGTTGTGAGTGCATTGGGAAACAAGAACTAGCTGCAGGACACAGGTCACTGGGGGTGGATCACTGGGGAAGTGATTTCCTTAGTTCCTTCTTGTACTGCCTTCCACTTCCTATCTCTGTAGAGATGGTATTTTCCCATCACCATGTGAGATCAAATAGACATGGCTCAAAGCATTTCATAATTAATTGGTATTATTAAGTACAAACACACAATCACAAATGTGCATATGTGTGCACTAATGTGCATTCAATCACACAAACACAGAAGGAAGAAGGGAGGGAGCAAAAGAGAGACTAATTTAGCTTGTTTTTTATTAATATCAATAAGTGAATAATTTCTATACTGCCAAAATCATTTATTTCAAAGTAGATTTTAATATTAGAACTAAATTGCTCATTTCATAAGAAACAAATGAGACTTTGATGGTCAAATACGATGTTCAAGGCAGGAAAATAACCTCATGTGTTATTTCATCTGACTCAGGACAATTAGACAAACTATTTTTTTCAAGCTTATCTTAATGAAGCTCCCAACCCATTCATCTTCTCTGACCAGGAGTATGGATTTCTCATACAGTAAGCAGTGACTGCATCCTGCTGGAGAACAATAGGTGTCCTTGGCTTCTATCCAAAGCTGGAATTTTGAATGAATTTGTCATCTGTTTTTTTGTTGCTTTTTAATGAGTGCTAAGTGGATTGACACATGTAGAGACCTATAGAATGGCACATCCCTGGCAAGTCATAGTTGTAGGGTAAACTTTAGCATTTACTCTTGCTGGCAGTAACATCAGTGATAGCGGCATGTACTAATGAGCCTACACATCACTCTAATTGCTTTATAGGCCGTAATTTACCAAATCTTTTCAGTAATTTGTTGAATATTATTCCATGTTCCATTTTAAAGGGGAAATGAAAGTTGAAGGCCTTCACTTTTCTAAGGTTTTGTAACTCGACAGTGTTAAAGTCATCTAAATCCATGTGAGTCTCAGAAGGCTCACGAGCCCATATACCGTGCCACAGAGCAAGGACAAGGCTTAAGAACTGATTCTCCAGCTCACACAAGTCTCACTGGGCTTGTCTGATTCTCCATCTAATAAATTCTGCAGAAGACTAATTCCTACAATCAATAATATACAGCAGTATAAAGTATACTGACATAACAAACTTTACATTGTACCCTTCTAATATTTACATATATGTTACTATCCAAAACATCATTCTAATAAAGAAGATAGAATAAATTGCAGTTGTAAATATAAATAAAAATTTCATAATGCACATTATAGATCTTACAAAATGGAAAGGGGAAAGTGACATGAGGATGAAGTAAACAATATTTAATATTTTATTTTATATATTAAGTACACAGCACACCTTCTAAAAATAAATAATATTAACAGAAATAAATTCTCAATAAGAGCAATGTGTTTGGCTATGCATCATTATTTATTAATAATATTTGCTTCACTCTTCGTGGTTCAGAGATACAAAAGCCTGATGCCAAGTTCAGCTTATTTTGATTCGTGCAGTATCTGCAAAAGAGGGCTCACAGAAATTCATGAATCTAAATGAAGAAGGTCATCATTGGCTGTGCATAATTAATCACACTATCATTTTTCATCCCAATTAGGCGGTGGTATTTGTAGAAATTGAAGTTATGTATTTCCTTGATTCCCGGAGTCAATCAGTGGTTCCTATCCACTAATGAGAAGATATTTCATTTTGGTATTTTAACAAATTGCCATAGCACTCATGGAAAATCTATATTTGGAAATTTCTAAACACATAAAAAATTCCATCTCTAACTTGTGTATGTGCTCTCATGTTCAGGTAGAATGGATTTCTGGTGGGGTGGGTAGTGTTATCTCTTTAAGTGGCTGATGAGACATACTTGCTTTGGGCTCTGGCTGGATGGTGTTGGATGGAGTCAGCATCACTAACTCTGTGCAGTCCACTTGTGGGTAGGGCGGCATATCTCACGTAAACTATATGAATCTCATAGACGAATGCCACCAACTCTCTCCTGATGTCTCTCTTTCTGCTTACTTATTTCAATGCCCTCTATGTTGTTGGTAAACTATTTTATTGCTAACCCAAATGACAAATTATCTTACAAAAAGAATTTATACAGCAAGGAAGGTACCCTTTCTATTTCCAGCATATTGGACCATTTCCAAAGGTTTCCCCTATTTTATGCAATTTCCATTTCACATATGCTCATTGTGACATAGGAACTTGACAATTTTTCTTCATGGTGGTTCTTCCAAAGATGGCATCTTGTCAGTTGCTGCATGTCCAAACAATTCCTATTTATTTTAGAAATCTTCTACAGTCTTAGGTTTCTGTGTTTTGTTTTGATTTTTCAAATAACCTTCAGTGTTGCTTGTCCCTCCCATGTCCTCCTTTACCCCTCTCTTTCACTCCCTCCCTATTTAAACCACCTGTTAAATCCCCCCATAACACTATATTCAACTTCCCCTCCCTTGGGAAAGCCTCCCCTCCCTGATTTCTCTCATACCCTACTCAGTACCTCACCAGTGTGTTCATACAGATTTTCAGCATGTGTATTGAAGTATTAAAACCTAACACTCACATATAGAAGAAAACAGACCTTCCTTGTCTTTTAGACTCTGGGTTGCTTCATTGAGGAAGAGTACATTGAATCTGTAGATTACATTTGGTAGGGTAGCCATTTTTTATATCAACCTTATTGATTCATCAGGATAGGAGAACTTTCCATCTTCTGATGTATTCTCCAATTTCTTTCTTCAGCATACCAAAGTTTTTATAAGTCTCTCAACTTGCTTAGTTAGTTGCCCCCCAAAAATGCTTTTCTGATTCTATTATGAAAGGCACTGCATTCCTAATTTCTTTCTTAGTCTGTTTGTATTTAAGAAATCAAACAGTCATTTGTATATAAGAAAGCAACTGGGTTTTGTTGTTGTTGTTGTTGTTGTTAATTTTGTAATCTTCCACTTTGCTGAAAGTATTTATCAGCTGAAGATGCTTCTTGGTGAAGTTTTTAGGGTCCTTTATGAATAAAATCATATCTTCTTCCTTTTTGTTTGACTTCTTCCTTTCCTATTTCTTTGCCCTTAATCTCCTTTGGTTGTCTTCTAGTTCTAGATGAGGCTTCAAGTACTGTATTGAATAGGCATGAAAAGAGTAGACATCTTTGTCTTGTTCCTGATTTTAGTAGAAATATTCTAAATTTCTCTGCATTTATGTTGGTGTTGGCTGTGCTTACTTTAAATTACCTTTATTATGTTGAAGTATGCCTCTTCTGCTCCTAATGTCCCCAGAAATTTTATCATGAAGGGGTTTTAGCTTTTGGCAAAGGCATTTTTTTCATCTAATAAAATGATCATGTGGTTTTTCTCTTTCAGTCTGTTTAAGTATTGGATTATGTTTGTTTAGTTATTTACATATGTTGAACATCCATCCTGGGACAAAGCTAATTTGACTATGGATAATCTTTCTGGTGTGTTCATGGATTTAATTAGGAAATATTTTATAGAGAAATTTTATACTATGTTTATAAAAATATTATCCTGCAATTTTCTCAAATTTTTCTCTTTTTGTTAGATATTTGTGTGGTTTTAATATCAGAGTAATAATGAATTCATAAAATAAATTAGATCATGTTCCTTTAGTTTCTATTTTATGTAATAATTTGAGGAGTATTGGCAATATTTTGTCTTTGAAAGTTTGATCTATTCAGTCCTGAATTCAACTGGCACTGGGATTTTTGTTATTGTTGGGAGACTTTTAATTATTGCTTATATTTCACAAGGAGTATTGGATCCATTTAAATTGCTTATTTAATTTTGATTTAACTTTACTAATGAGCAGAGAAGATAAGAAAGGACAAACAGAGACTGGTTTGGGGGTGGGTGTTTTGGGTAGGAGCTGGAGAGACATACGGAAACAGATAGACAGGAAGATAAACATTATTATTTAAAACCAGGGATAAAGAAAAAAAATCAGACATGTGAAAAGGGTGAAAAGGGACAGGTAAAGCTAAGTACAAAAATACAAAGACAAAGATAATAGCAGATTTTCTATCATCTTTAAAACTATAAAACATCAAGATGTTTCTAAGTAGTTATTCTGACTTTTAGTTTAACAAAACTTCCTCAAGTAAAGGAAAAGTGGAGTTTCTCTTCACATACAAAACACTCCATTACCAGCAGAGCTCTGCTCCAAAGGACATGAAAGGAAGACAAAAGGCCAATGGTATCTGACTAAAATACGGATTTATTTTTTTAAAAAAAGAACAAAAGAAAACCAGAAATGGTTAATGTGTAGATAAACGCAGAAGAAATTATGCCTGTTCACAATGTTGTTGGCAAGCAAGAAAAAAAAAAAGACAAGACAATGTGAAGTTTTTAATTACCCAAGAGTAAAATGACTGACAAGAAAACAGGACAAGGATGGATAGTGGGGGAAATTTGAGGACAGACGGAACATCCTGTCTGAACCCTTGGGGTCAGAACTGCTAGATTTAGGATTATTTTTAAACATCAAAAGTGATGTATTGGAGATGAGTCTCAAGTACAAACATGGCACTAATATGTTCATCTACACCTTACACAGATAGTTTGAAAGTCGTTTTATACAGTGCTTGTGGTGCGCCTGAGTTTCCCTCTCAACTAGCCGTCATGAGGACACATACAGTTTTCCTCTTGTGAGGTCAAATCAACATCAAGGCCTATGAATTTTGAAGCCTTTTATATTTGAGATTTTTACATTGGAAATATTCAGCTTGTATATTGCTATTAAATATTCCTGGTAAATATGAAATGGCGTGACAGCTAAGAGCACAATGATTAGAGGAGGTCATGGGAAATCCTAACCCAGCAAAATGGCAATACACGACGAAAGCTTTTAAGCTAGCAAAAAATGGAAAGATAGATATTGAATATGTCAAAAAGGAATAAGAGAAAGAAGGAATAGTAGGAAAACCCAATGAGACAAAGAGAAAACAAATAAGATAACAATTTAAATTGAAACATGAATGAATATATTCAGTGCACGCGGCCCAAGTCAACTGTTCTCTCACACTGACAGGAGCAATTGTTACAGGGCTTGAGAAAGCAAGATCAAAACAAACTCTGCCTCCAAGATGTTAACTTTCAAAATAATGACACAAATAGGTTAAATGTAAAGGGAATGAAAACATACCATGTTGAAACTAAATGTCAGTAGCTAGAGTGGCTGTATTAACATTAAATAAAGTAGATATCAGAGCCAAGAATGCTGCTAATAATAGAGGAATTTATTTCCTCACGAGAAGGGAGTCAATTCATCAAGAAAAAAATAACACTTCTAAATGTTTATGCGCCTAATAAAAGAGCTCAAAATATATGAATCAAAAACTCATCTAACTATGAAGATCAATAGATCTGCATTTATAGTCAGACTTCAATGTTCTTCTTTCAATAATTGATAAATTAACTAGACAGTAAGTTCATGAGGATGGAAAGTCACAAGCAACCCTAGCAACATTTTATCCCGACTGACATTTGTTCGCGTAACTATACTCCACCTCACAACACAAAATAAGCACCTGGTTTAAGCCCACAGAGAACTTTTAGTGCGACAGATCGATGCCCAAGACCATAAAATAGATGTCGATCAACTTTAAAAGACTCAAGCTCTGCATATCACAGGCTTCGGTCCCTCAGCATTGAAATGGGAAATGTTTATGAATCATTTTGAAAATGCCCAAATAGTTGGATGTTAAATGACATGATTCTCAGTAGTGATTGTGTCAAAGTGTTGGAAATCGAAAGGAAAGTAGAGGGTATTTTGAAGTGAAGGAGAACAAACATGTAAGAATTAGGGTTTGTGAGGAACTTCCAAAGCAATGTTTGGAGAGAACATTATAGCATGAAGCATTGATAGAAAAAATAAATCAGTTTGAATAGAGGAACTTATCAGTCAACAAATATCATAAGAAGGATCTTCACTATATTTTGTGAAACTAGAAAATGTAGAAGAAATAAATCCCCAAATAAACAGAACAAAACTTGACAATTTCTTAAAATGTTTTATATACTACCTGATCTGAAAATTCCAATTAGAAGCATTTGTGAAAATAAATTATTTTCTTACACAGGCATTCATAGAATCTTCATTTATAAAAACAAGAAAAGTCAGAAATCTGAGTATATGTGAACAAATCACAAAATAAGTTGTGCTATATCTGTGAATTCCATTACATGGATAATGGAGTAGTACTTAGCCACACACACACACACACAAATTAAAGTAAGGAATACATGTTGAATTTCAAAATAACTATGTTGAGGGGTAGGTAGGAGTCAGAAAATCTGCCAAAATATCATTGCATGTATGCTGTGTCATTCCATTTGAAATACAGCAAATACTTAGTAGCAGTTAAGTTGTAGGCGAAATGATGAAGGGATAAGTGGATCGGGGAGGGACAAGAGGAAAGAAGACAAAGGGACCTGAGGAGCTGGCTGAGGCTATCAATCTGTTCTTTGTCTGCACCTGTTCAAGTGGGTTTGCAAGTGCATAGGAAGCCACAGTTCAGTCAAACTGTGAGCTTTGTATATGAAGAGTTTTACATACATCAACTAAACCTCAAAATGACAGTTTTAAATGTTATATACCTAGAAAATCAGGAACATAATCTTATGACTCAGAGTAAATAGAGAGTCTAAAACCTGACTTTGTAAAAGAAATCCAATACAATATCAAAGCCAGGCAGGGAAACAAAGTGGAAATGTTGGAAAGGGGGAAGATTAAGTTGTGCCCACCTCTGCCTAATATGCTGAGTTCATTTAGCATTGCTTTTATGTATATGTGTTCAGGACTGAGCATGTAGGATAGGATAACATCTTCATTGAAGGCTCAGAGACCATCAAGGAGGAAGAGGTAGAAAGATTGTAAGAGCCATAGGACCAAGAAACCTGATGTGAGACAGTATCTTCTATGTATGACAGCAAAAGTGCATCTAGAAAGTCTCAATACAGTGGTCAAATAAGACCTGGAAAATGACAGCATCAACTGATTGATAGGCTAACATAATTGGGGTAATTTCACAAGGCCCTGAGATGAAGATCTATAGGTAATTAATGACTGCTAGGAAAGGTAGACTTGTTCTGCTTAAGCCCCTGGAAAGAAAAATTTCTTAAATGCTCCTAATTTGTGACATGTTATGAGTTTCATGTCATTTTTGATGTTTGATCACTGATTGCTTTTCATCCCAAAGCCTCTGCTTCCTTTATCTCCACATCAGGCAAGAAAATAAGAAAGCCTCACTCTGCCCTTCTTTTGCATCAGAGAGAAGCCATGCCATGCAGTCCTGGCTGTGAGCAGGAACACACATCCTGACCTCTAATCTCTAACCACTATGAACACCACAGGCCAATCCTCTTGACCTACCTTCTGTGGACACAAACACAGCTTCTCCCTCAAAGGGGATAAGAGACAGTTTATTCAGGAGCCAAAGATGGCTGAATATGGCCCAGGAAAAGGATTCCGATAACCTCAAATTCCATGTTACAACTTGGCAACAGTTTGATGATGTTTTCTTAGCAGAGGGACAAATAAAGTCATAAACCAAAGCACTTTTCAAATACAATAGTGGAGAGATTGGACAGGTGGGTTGATGCACAGCAGAGTGGGCTCTACTGGAGCCTCAGACACTGATGATTCTGGCTTTTAGGTCATTGGAAACTAGAATCTCCTGAATTAACACATTTCACAAAGTTTCACCTGATAGTCACAAGTCTCACCTCTAAAATAGAGGTGAGAAAGAAATGGCTAATATGGGGGCTAAAGATAGTTCAGCATAAATTTTAATCAGGCTCTGGACTTGCAAAGCTCCAGCCTCTCCATAATTTTTGAAGATCTCAGCAGTTAATCAGCCTTCCAGAAGGTTCTGTGGAAGGCTCAGCCCTTTTTCTGGAAGTTTGTCCACACCTCTCATGCCATTTGAGATCTGTTCTGGAAGTTGGCTAACTCTGCCTAGAATTTCCATCAAGACAGTTACAAATGTTCACGCCCCTCTGACCCTCTGATGTGTCTGTGACATTGTCAGGTTCACCGTGTTTTCTGTTTTCAGCAAAGAAAAAGGAGGGAAGCATCCTATTCTGTGGGTGACTAAACCACAACATTACAAATTTTATACAAACCAGGTACAATAGGGCAGTCATGACAGCATTTAGGAGGTAGCACCAAGAAAATTAGAAACTCAACTTCACCCTCCACTGTCTAGGGAATTCAAAATCACGTTAGGTTACATGAGATTTCCCTTCAGAAAAAAAAAAAAACAAAACAACAAAAACCTGACAAGAATATGTAGACTTTGAAGCTTTTTAAACTCCAAGAAAGGTTAACAGAGAAAGGGAAGGAGGGAGAAGAAAAGGAGTAAAGAAGGGGAGAGGAGGAGAGCAAAAGTGGAGGGGAGGGAGGAGGGGAGGATGAGAGAGACAGATAGAGGTAGAACCATGTTCTTAGTAATATCAGTTAACAGACTCACAACAGACCTAAGGACTAAATCTCAAAGGCAATGGCAAAAAATTGGACTCTGAGTGTTTCGCATCTGAATTCATCAAGGGTATAGATCTGTATTCCTGGTGTTTGGTATCTTTACCTGGTTCTGGTATTAGAGTAGTGCTTGATTTGTAGAACAAGTCGTGGGTGGGTGTTCACTGTGGTTTTATTTTTATTTTTGAATAAATTAAGACATACTAATTGTGATCTTCCTTGAAAGTCTGATAGAATTCTGCTGTGACTATCTGTGCATCAGTTTTGTTTGTTGGTTTGTTTTTGTAGGAAGGTTTTAAAAATAATAATTATTATTATTATTTTAATCTCCTCCTTTGTTATGAGTCTGATAGGTTTTTGATCTCTTCTTGGTTAACTTTGGTGGTTGGATGAATCTGGAAATTTACCCATTTCTTTTACATTTTGCTCTTAAGATACTGTGTAGCTCAGTCTGGCCTCAAACTCCATACTTAGCCGAGGCTGGCTTTGAACTCTTGATTCTTCTGATTTTGCATCAAATAATTAGGTTTTAAGCATGGATTTAATGCCTAGCTGATATATTCAACTTAATTTTAAGCACATTACAGGCTCCCCCTTTTCTATTACTCCCCTTTATTTGCAAAATTAATTTGCTGATAGGGATACAAGAAGTGGAGTGGAGTCTTAAACTGATTATGAAGAAGGCAGTCCATCCTCAATGACCTTAAACCCTGTTCATTTTTAACTAACTACCTAATGCATTAAGGAAAAACTTATCAATCTACCCCTCCACTCTATAATTAAGTTGAATGATGACTCTAAATATACAAATTATAACTAAAGATATGTTATAGAAAACCTGCAAGAATATACTTATGAATTAAAATTTTTTCTCTCTTAGCCTGGCAATGGTGGCACATGACTTTAATCCCAACACTTGGGAGGCAGAGGCAGGCAGATCTCTGT